>UZAE01012234.1:0-19708 GCA_900617975.1 Rodentolepis nana
ATGAGATACGACCAAGAGTTTTTGATACCAGTCATTAATATATATATATATATATATATATATATATATTAATGACTGGTATCAAAAACTCTTGGTCGTATCTCATTTAAAAATTTCCAGGTGAACGATGGCTCATACCTATTTTAACGGCCTTTACAAATTCCAAGCCTAAAATGCTCGTTTATGATAGGCCTTCAGTTCAATTCTTGAAACTCTCCAACGATCTCTCATCTCCGACATCTTAACCACTTTCCTCAGTTTTTGCTCCTTCCCATCTTCCAAATACCCTTTAAAATGCATTTCCCTCTTCTCATTGCTGTTATTGTAAGAGAAATGGTTTATATCTCGTCAATATAATTTTCTAACTTTAAAGTGCAAGTCTAAACCTCAGGAAAATTTTATTTGAAAGGGTAAAATGCTGAACAACTGACTGTATGCGAATATTTTTAAAAAAATGATGGAATGCTTTCGAGATATTTTCCTCGTCGGGAACACTGTTCCCAAGGCGCAATGCCAAACAAGGACTTTTGGGGCCTTATTTTGATTTTCTTTGAGTTAAATAAGAGACCAAAATGTTTGGAACGCTATAGCCAACCTTGACATCTGGTTCTGTGTGAACATCTTCCAAAATCGCGAAATTTGTTTTTCTTTAGCTTTGCACTTCTATGCATCCATAATATAATGAAGACAATTCCACGTGTTTACACCTCGTAAAATTGAATTGAATCACAATTTTGTAAAAAGATTTTTATTAAATTAGAAAGACCAAGTCATTATTGGTTATGAAATAATTTGATAAAATTTAATTACCTTTTATTTTTCAATAAAAAAATAAATTGAACAAGCAAATAAAAATATCTAATGTCTTCCGCTTATTACTCAAGGTACAGAAAATCAAGAATTTCATTTTTATATTAGTATATTTGTGGAGTAGCCTAACCCATCATTAGATAGTTATAATTATGTGTACACAATGTCTGAAACTTTAATTACCTATAAATCCTCCTAAATGAAACCCTATGGCTCTATTCCAAGAGAAAGTGGTGGTTATTTAATTAATCCAAAAAGTCCGATCTTGTTTAAACGGGTTGTACATAAATAACAGGAAGCGACGAAATTGCGAATACCTAAATATTCGTGTCTTCAAAATAGTTGTTAAGTTTATTTTAGCTCACTAGATCCGGAAAAGAATCAAAATTAAATTGCAAATCAGGTCTTCATTTCAATAGTCTTTTTATGCTCACTTAAATGAAAGTCTTAGAAAAGTGTTTTGCTCTCATATTTTTTAGTTGTTTAAGAAGTTCATTTATAGCGTTTTGCAAATGGATCACTCTCATGTCACATTAAAAGCCAACAATGGGCATTCATTAGTTGATGGACTCCCAACAATTTCACTATGTGTGAGGTGGCAAAACAGCCTTATCTTTGCCATAAGAAGCAATATCAAAAAAACGACTCATTGATGACTCCTTTGGCGTATCTGTAGCGGATTACTACTTTACTAAAGCCTGACTGACTCAGAAATCTCTATGGCAGATTCTTCAACATCTAGCTAGACTCCCAGAACTAACTAAGCTATAGCCCAGTTATAAAGGAAACAGACGTGTAGCACGGAGCACGTTTATTCAGTACGTATATTGATAGCGAAGTGTGTTTTAGGCACAGCGATTAGTTATCAGATAATCTAGCATAATTCGCGTGAACATTAATAGCTAACTATCTTTGAGTAGTGTTCCATAACAGGATTTCTGTTGGTCATTGATGAAGTGTCCCACACTGTTTTCGTTAATTGGGCATTATGTACCGTTTTTGCCTATTTAGAACTAGTAAATTCTGAACAAAGGATGAATGCGATTGGGATTGTGGTTGTGTAAGATGAGAAAGTGAATAAAATGGGGTGAAACAAAATGTAAAGAAGATTGCGCTGAGGTTACCATTAGAGCAGGTACGAAAACATCTCTTCCCGGTTGAACAAAATATGGATCAAATCCGCAATACACACCGCTCACCACCTTACATCTACTCTTAAAAATTAATTTGCTTCATTTAACCGTTAATTAGTTTTTTATTTATATGGCAAAACCTGAAAGCCCAAAGAGTATGGCTAGAGTAGTGAAGTAAACGATGTTGGAAAGTTCTTCGACTAAGTCCTGATTCGAAACCACGCTGAACATTGGACTCTGCAATTATCAGGCCAACTTCATTTCAAACTTCTTTCATAATGCTTTAGAGTATTCATTGATGTAGGTCTGTGGAATGTCGGCATTTCTACTGACGGTTTGCTTACGAGGGCCTTCGGAGAGTCGACATCAAACATCGATGTGTCTCAGAGCCTTTACTTAGTTGTTGGTGTTCTATTAACCACTGGATGGATGTCCACGTAGAATTCTGCATCCAAAACGCAGACAAGACAGCTGCCTACATCAATCCTTTATGTGAAAACGTGTAAATTTTCTCAATTGTGGTAATTGGTGTTTCAAGAAAATTTTATCAATTTTGCAGTATTTTAGTGCATGCTTGCTTCGATGTTAACCTCTCGCCTGAGCATTTGGTTCGGAGCGGGTTTCACGAAGGATCTTCATCACCCACCACTTTGATAGTCACAGTATCATCTGTTGACCTATGTGCTGAATAGCCCTAAATTTACTACCGTTTTGGTTTGTGACGAACAGGTGAATGAAAAGCTCAATATCTTAGACAATCATTCGATCTCATGGCATTAAGTCCTTTATCATTACCAACTTGTTCTTTATTATTCAAATAAGAGCCTTGATTTAACTGTTCCAAACTATTCTTCTTATACCCCCAGCGAACATGCTCTATTTGACCTTCATTTCTTACATCTCTATGGGAGTTTTTCAACAAACCCAATCGATTTATTAATGGGACATCAGTATTATGCATATTCTAATTAGCCCAGTGAACAGCCCAAAAATTTAAAGGATATTAGACCACTCTCGATTTCCTGTCTGTTGTACTTCTCCAAAAAAGTACTGCACTCTAGTTCTTGATGTTTCCTACCGGCCGACGGAGCGATTTTCTGTTTCCATAGGCAGCTTTGAGCAGCACAGTCTTATTGAAGTCATTGGGATCAATGATGAATCAGAGGCCTTTTAAGTACATTTGATAATGGTTCGATTATTTGTAAATTATGCCTCTCACAAGTCATTTATGCGAAATATTTCCTCATTCTTTCAGCCAAGTAGACATAATGAATATGATCGAAAGCTAATCGATAAGGAATTATATGAAAGATACGCTGCTTTCCTAATTTTAATTACCCAATCTAAAAAGCCAATAAAGACTTGGATAAAGTTAAAAGTTTCAAACCCAAGACGAAATATTTCAACTCGGTATGGAGATGTTTTATTAGTGTCTTTTTGATCAAACTTACTTATGACCTTTTAATACATTTTGAAATAAACTTTCGGAAACAAGGTTTAAATTTGCTTATTTAATATAAAGCTTTTCTAATATGCTTTGATTCACCGTTAAGCGTAATATTGGTGCTACTATTATTTGTAAGTAGTAGATTGTTTTTAGAGAAATCGCTCTTCCGCATGATAATTTTAAGAGGAAATATTTTTAAGGAATTTAATTGCTTATTACAAAACACACTCAATAACTGAAACCAGTGAACGTTCTCTGGCTAAATACATTTTCTTCTCTTCCAAATTTAGAAAATCACGCAATTTTGAACAATACGCATTCTAGTTTTATTAGTTGGGTACCAGAGTGACCAGCGTGCATGTCTACCATATCGGAGTTTGCAAAATCACTTTTTACCGGGTCAAATCTAGTAATGTTGAAGGTCAGCCGCATGACCCCAGGCCAGCTTCCCCCCCCCCCTCCCTCCCTCTCCCCAAGTCAAATATTGAAATTACTTTCTTTTATGAGCGTGGGAGCTCTGTTAACCTTAAAGGTTTATCTCTTCCCCGTCTGCCATGTTAAAATACGTAAAGTCGCAATATCAATAAAGAATATTTTATTTCCTTCCTAGGCGTTGGGGAAAAATGCTATTTAAAGAGAGTGGACAGGCTTTCGTAATTAAAATTACCGGTTAACAGACACTGGAAATCTCAGGCTTCTTTGACGTATTGGAAAAATTTTACAATGGAAGCTACTCATTAATTGAAGAATGAAGTAAGTCCTTGATACCTAGATGCTGTTTTCAAAATCTGTTTTGCTGTTTGCCGATTTTATTTGCTTCCCATAATGACAAAGGTATGTTTTGTATTATTGTTAATAATAGGAAAAGGTATGCCCAATAACATGATTTTTAATTCATTTTTATTTATTGAAATTCAATAAAAGAATACAAATACATCGCGATGCCTTAATTTTTATTTTTCATCTTTTGGCTTCTATACAAATTGACCAGCTGAAATAAGACAGAATAATTTCGTTATTTTTTTACAATAATCCAAATTTTACAATCGTATAAATCAAAAATTTAAAGGGGCTTCTATTTAAGATTCAATTAAGAGATCATTTATCACCGATTAAAATTCTGTTCTCAATGCCCGCATCTTCATGCGATTTTCTCATATCCTTTGGACCTAAGAGATGTCACAGGAGAAAGAAGTTTGATAACTGAATTTTTTTCAGACTCACAGTCCTCAAATGCAGACTTTAGGCCACCCAGATTTTGGACTTGTCATCTCAAAAAAGATCTTTATTTTTTTTGTTTTCTTTTGTTTATTTATCTTTCATTACAATGGTACTCCAAACTCATGGTTCCATTAAAATTCAAATGATTTATGGTACTGTCAGACAGCAAGGATTGACAAACCATCCTATAAACTTTGTTACGCTCTCTTAAAAGTAAAAAATTTGATAGATTATCAAGTAAAATAGTTAATATTCATTTTAAAGTGCATTTAGATTTAATACATAACCTATTTCGTGAAATTGAAATGGTGATTCCATTTAGCAATATAATTTAAGCCTGAATTGTGTTAATTAATCTTCGGATGAATGCCACTTGATCAGCTGCAGAGTAAACCAATCATATTCAAGGGTCTATCAACCAATCACAGTACATGCGGCTTAATGCTTAACCAATCATCATTCAATATCACTTTAAAGCCAATCAAAGCTCCAGTTAAAGGCGGACACATCTGCACGTTAGTCACTCCTGGTAATTGCGTGTTGGGTTTGGTGCGTCTCCTCCGGCTGTTCCATATTTTCTGTTTATTTGATATTGTTGAAATGGTTCAAGGTGGAATTAATAATATTCCCTCGGCTCCTGTTAACCAACTTCAGACATCCCAATCTCTGAATACTTCTGCTTCTGAAAATGTTAAGCCGTCACCAATTAATGGAGAATCAAGTAAGTTGACATTTTTTCAACGCATTATCTTTATTTGTCCCGTTCATGTGGAAAATCAACTTAGTGATATATATATACTTTGATTAAAAGTCATTTTGAGATCTTACATGGACTTTTTATATCTTCATTCAGATCCCGGGACACATGCTCAAACCGCGAATCAGAGTGCTCTTGATGGGCAATTCGCTGTATGTTTAGCTTTTATACAGTGACTATTTGTGCGCATTTCACCCCAATGACCGTTCTCTGTGTTAATTTAGCAGACTGGTATAAACCCGCCGCAAGTCCTCCAGCCGATCACCGTAAATGTCCCCGAATTAAGTGGGTCAGTATCACAGAACGGGGGTCAGTTGATATCACAAACCACATCGAATCTCGATGCTATAGCTGCCCTTCTAAACGGGTATAGCACAGTGATGCAAAACATCGGAATGAACGGCGTTTTATCTAATGGACAGTCCCTTTTGGTGAGTTGCGTCAGTAAAGTAATTTCCAATTCATTGACAGTGGGGGTATAGCTATACTTTTTTTTCCTAGGCTCCAAGTGTGCTCCCTCAACAACTCGTGACTGCTCAAAATGGCCAGAACTCTTGCTCCGGTTCCTTGACTCCTTCTACACCTAATTCGAATAATCACCAAAACCAGTCAAATTGGAACGGGAACGGAGTTGCATCGAGTACCCTACCCGGGTCGGTACCATTGTTTGGGTCTGCTTTGAGTCTATTGCCTAATCAGCAGACTGCGACCACACCGAATCCTTTCTGTTCTCTGGATCCAAACCTCTTTCAACTGATTTCCACTCAGCACAATATCCAACAGGCTCTCCTCCTCCAACATCAACAACAACAATCCATCGTCTCTCAATACGCAGCTCCTTTTCCCGCCTTTCCTCTGTTTCCTTCTGCCCCCGGTACGCCTCTGGCAGCCAATGGACACCGTAAGTTGCGGACACATAAATCGGTACGCTTGATACGAACTCGATATCACGTGTCTATCCACTTTAGTTGCCCAACTGTCAATTGGTGGTGGATCATCCGTCTTTCCTGCCCTGAATTTAGGTGAGTTTCTTAAACATTCGGGCATTGGTTATCTGGGGAAAAAAGCTCGAGTTCAAGTGGTGTTTCTCTTTCCAGCTGGCATTTCTAATCTTGGAGGGGTTAGCCATCATTCTAATGGAAATAGTGAGCAAATGATTACAGGACCTGAAGGCTGCAATCTCTTCATTTACCACTTGCCTCAGGATAAAACAGATTCTGACCTAGTTGATCTCTTTTCCCCCTTTGGAAATGTTCTGAGCGCAAAGGTCTATATTGATCGTGTCACTGGCCAAAGTAAATGTTTCGGTAAGTTTTCTTTGATTACTATCTGGCTCTTATTGAAGTCTGTGATTGGGTGAAATCGATTTTTTTTCACTTTGTATATATATATATATAGGTTTCGTGAGCTATGACAACCCCATTAGTGCTCGTGACGCCATCAGTCAAATGAATGGTTATGCGATTTGTCAGAAGAGACTGAAGGTCCAGTTGAAGCGGTCGAAAGGTAACCATTGCTAATTATCCGCTTGCTATTCAATCATTATGCACAACGCATGTTTACTTCCTATAAAAATTTCGATTGCTAAAACAAGTCTTCCTTTTTTTCTTCATTCCTCTAGTAAATTGTCAGCAGTAAAAAATGCCGAGGCTTTAACTTCCTTTTATCTACTACTCATGCCACTTTGTATACTTGCATTCTCTTTTACAATCACCTCCCCCACACACACACACATATACAAATTGAGTTCCAATTATCCAAGCGTTTGAAGATTGCATACTACCTCACTCAAAAGTCGATCCAGTAATGCTTATTTCCTATAAGTAAGGAGCCTTATATTATTAAGTGTTCCTCTCATTGTGTTTTAAGTATTCTACACGTGTTTTTTGCACGTCATCATTGTTCTCCCTCTTTAAATGTGCTGCCGTCTCTCTGTTTTGGGCCATTTTGTTAGCTTTCTTTGGTTGCATAAATGTGAGGACCTTCCTCCTCATCTCCTCCTCCTATTCTCTTTATTGCGGGGTGTGTCTGTGTGTGCGCGTGCGCGTGTGTTTCTAGCCACTTTAGTAATTTGCGTCTGTACCTTCCATTGCTACTCTACCGTTGTCTCAATGTTCGCTTTCATCCCTCTTGCCTTCTACTCCATCATTTTACATATATATATCTTCACCCTTTACATTTGTGCATGGAACTCAAGTTAATGCGCCTCATTCCAACTTGTTAGCGTTCTCTTATGTGCAATCCTCTTTTCTTGCCTTTTAGGAATCCGACCCTACTAGAAATGGAATGCTCAAGTGTCCCTATCTCACTCTTTGACACTCAACCACCGTCCAATTTTTTATACCTATCTATTTACAAGGAAGAACTTGTATTTTGTATTTTCTTACATATTTAGCTTAAGTAATGTGAGATAGGCGGTATTATCGATAGTATTTTTAATCCGGTATAATTTTGTGTTTTGATTTTGTTGTTGTTGTTGATTGGGTTTGGCGTTAGCCTCGTTTGAATGTCTACATACTGACTCGAAGACCCACTTTCGTGTTTGTTAGCGTGAGAACTTGGCGCGCTATGGCACAATTGAAGTTGCCATTTAATCGATAGCTAACTGACTGTCCCCCTTGTCAATGGGTGTTATGTCGTTATAGCCTGGGGTGGGATTGGTGCGTGTGGAGATTATTGAACAGAGTGCCTTAATGCCCTACATTTGCAACTCCTTGCAGTTAAATTGTTGTGACAATGGTAGATCTTGCTTGTGTGTTCTTTCAATTTTGCGGTAGATACAAGCTTGTATTGGACGCAGAAAGTTCTTTTAATTAAGATACCCGAGATGTACTGCCTTTCCTCCATAAAAGAGCAATATTAGCTTAGCCTCGGCAATTAATTGTGGGGTCACTTATTGCGGGCTCGGCAATGACCCAGATCTCCTAATTATGTGTCTTAAGGTCAGGCGAATAGATGGCAATGTATAAGCTGAAATTAATTAATTTGTTGCATATTCTTACTGTTAGTGTTGGCCTTAATATCAGCAATTTCGCTCAAAGCTCCACTGTCATTCTGACAGATTAACATAAATCGCACAACTTCTTAAATTGTCAACTTGTCTCAGATTATGGTCTTGTCGGGCAGATGTGTCCGTTAAATGTGTTAAAATTTTTCGTACAATCCACATAGAAGGGTGAATAACTTATTTGCCAAGTTCGGTACTTTAAAAAATTAATATCAAATCTCAGTGCATTCTATGAGCAAAATCAAAAGTTCAATTGCCATCACAATTAGTTTGGATCGCTCGAATTTTAGGATCGTATCTCCGAAGTTCTAGAATAATGCGACCATTTCCACTGACCCTCTAGTCTTAAAGCGACCCGAAGACCAATTGTTCAACTAAAGGTTTTAAGGATACATAAACGTAGACATTATGTAAATAGGTTCTTATAGGGAGAAATTTCCTACAACGAACGAAACTGGAATGCCAGGCAAGTCTCAAAAATTTTTGCACACTCGAATGGAAATAACATCTTTTTCTGAAATGCCACCGAATCAATAGAACCAGATGTCAAATAAGGCCCTTGGCATTTCGACATGGACCTCTCTTCTGGACTACTTGACCACGTCGTGTTTTCAAATGCATTTTCATGACTACAACAACAGTATAGGAAGTACATGTCACCACCTCGGTCCTGAACAGATATTGAGTCTTCATACCATCTATCCAATCAGAGCCCACTAAATCCTCACGAGTACTCGAATGCACATAACTTTTTCATGAGATGACTAGAAATCAGACCAGTTGCATACTTTTATCTCACTGAAGTAGAGTTTTGAAATTTGACTTAAAAAGGAAAACAGAAAACCCGATTCTGGTAGTAATTTCTACTACACAAAAATTTTACTTCATGCATCCATTTGGTTAACTTTTGCTGAATAAAGTTGGAAATGCAAAGAAGACTACATAACCAGGGATTGGAATTCGGATATTTTTTTAGAAGCAAGACTTGTAGGCGAATTAATTCCGCCTATTAACGAGGCATTTCCGGAAAGACAACGGAACTGAAAGTCAGATGAAGTACTAATTCAAGTCATGGAAGTTCACTCCGATTTTTAGTTGACCACCGTATTGTATTGTATTTATTTATATCAAATAGCAGGCATTTTAACAGTTATTATTAGCCCTTTAGTTGACTTCGGGATTCACAGAGAGGAGGAACATCAAAGTGGGAAAAATTCGAAACGGGGGAACAGAAGAGAGCTTCAAAGATACAAAAGAGACAGACATAAGGGTAGAAAAAAGGGTAAGGTTAGTACTGCGGAAGTGGTCTAATATGACATACAGTGGGATCATACTAGGTTGAATTGACAAGTTTACTGCCGGTTTATAGACTTTTTGCCGTATGTGTTTACGTTGCCCAGGGTGCAACACGTATCCACCATATTGTAAAATACAAAAATGCCTAGCACCTTTTACTCATGAAGAGGCATTCAAACACACAAAGGAATAAAATCTGTCGCGTTTCAAGGGTGGGTTGTAGAACTAGGCGCTTAAAAAAAATAATGAAGAGAATGCCACATGCTCAAGATTTCGGAACCATTAGACCATCAAATTCTTTTCAATTTAAAGCATGGTATGGGTTGATCACCTTAACGTTATATTCGTTAATTAATTGATTAATTAGACGCAAATAAACGTTTTCTATTGAATCAATTGTTACCACAAATGCCTATCGAATTTATTAAACTTTTTGGATTTTCACTGTTGCCAAATTCTGAATTTAATCATTAAGGATAAGTAAATTCGTGCAATTCTTTATGACCACAGTTTATGAGAAATGAGGTCATTCGCGATTGAAGCTAGAGGGCTTAATTAAATACTCGGGGTCATGACCTGAAAAGTTTATTATGCTTGGCGCTCCTTTTACCATTAAGCAGCCTTATCGATGCGAGCAAAATTTATTCAACTCGGTAAGTTAGTCAAATTTCTCGTCAATATTCGCTTTAGTTCACTAAGGCGAATATTAATTTCTAGGGTACTTTAAATTCCAAAATCAATTGCAAGAATTTATTAGGTGAGAAAAGTGGTAATAAAGTGCATATTACTTTATCAGAAATCGGTTAAATTAGACGTATCGATCGTGCGCCCTAAATTTAAAAGAACGTGTAGTTTATAAGTACAAGTGGCCATTTATCAGTTCGGGTTTGAAATTGCCAACACCCATTCAATATTGGCTAAGGAAATCATTAGATCGTTTTCAATAGGACATCGATGCGGAATGCAATTGACAGAAGTAACCTGACTTTTGCCAATTATAAATTTGCGGTAGACTCTTGCGTACATAAAATTATCTCTTGCATCAATACCATCCCCCAAAGAGTAACAGCTGTGTGCTTTAATCATGATCCTAACTGACATCTCTTCAGTAAGTATTGCAATGCAGACTTTTGATTTCGACACCGAGGTCATCTCACCGTTCATAAATCAATATATTGTTGAAATCTACGAAACCTGTTTCCAAGCATCATTCTAATTGTGCAAAGCATACTAAGTTTTTTGCACTTAAATTATGAGGTTGATACAGGAAGATGCGACAGTAATTGAGCGCGCAAAGCATATGGAATTAGAAGATTTATTATGAATGTTCCAACTTAGCACACTGGAATCTAAAATTGAAAGATTAACTTTAATTCGAAGACTCTCAGTGAGGCAGTTAGCCTGTTTTTACATTAATTACTTTGGTTCCTCAAAATCTTCTATTTTTAGACTGATAGAAAGATGGTCCACTAATTCGTGCAGATTTCGCGCGTATTTATCGATTGGGCCATATAGTCGCCCCATGATTTGCATTCTGTAATAAGACAACAAGAAAATATTTTGCTTTCATACACATAAGTGTGTGCTTGCTGCTTATGCACGGCTCCATGCATGCAGCCATTCATTCAAACAAATATGCGAAAAATAAACACCTTTTTCTCTCTCTTCCACTCTTGCCCCTTAATTTCACATCGGATGTCCGCCAATGGAAGCGCGAGGATGCCCTATTAAAAGTACTGGTAGAAGGAGAGCATTTCAAAGGCATCCCCAGAGCGTTCTGTAGTAAATTTGTCTATATACACATGTGTGTGGCATCGTTTTCAACCACTTTGGTGATGATGAACTAGAATCTGACCATTCCTCGTCCGTTCTTCCTTTTCCTGCATCCTCTGGGATGTAACAAAATCTGAAAATTTCTCTCTCTCTATGTCTCTTTAAGAGTGACTGTGTGTTCAGTAGCTGTCACCTTAACGGAGCAATGTTGGGACCAATGTTGGGACAGATCACTCATTTTTCAATCCATAGGAAAATCGCACGCTGTCTGGGTTAGGAAAGTTGACAGAATGTCGTAATCGATAAACTCCTGTACCAAATAGGCATAACTTCAGAATTAATAAGTGAATTTGGGATCGATGCGCACATGGGGCGGTCATGGGAGGTAAACATATTAACTCATGAGTCATTTCGAACCTCGTTACTGGCTTCAAAATCGCGTCATTCGATCGATCAATTTTAGCCTTAAAAGGTAACGCTCATTCTAAATGATAACTTAATTAATATTTCAATGAAATTGAACCATTCTGAACCAGGTTAAAAAAATATTTATTTTAGAAATCGAAATACAGTTCAGCTCAGTGCAGGAAAATTCTTCAGAAACGTTCAAAATTATTATATATAATTGAAAAGATCTGTGTACGAAAATTTTAACCAGTTACAAAATTATAAAAGCCTCGTTTATGTAAGACTTGTAGTGTTTAAAAATGGCTTTACAAGCCAAGAATACCTAGTTAAGAATTGGCTGAATTCAAATTTCTACAACTAACATTCATTCTACCCAACTGGTAAAGAAGATACACATGTCATAGATATTTATTTATTAACTTATATGTATCAAATGTCAGGCATTTTGACAGTTATCATTAGCCCTTTAGCTGACTTCGGGATTCACAGAGTCATCATTAGCCATTTAGCTGATTTCGGGCTTCACAGAGGGATAGAAACATCAAAGTGAGAAAAATTCGAGAGGGAGAACAGAGTCACAAAAAGTAGAGAGAGGGAACAGAAGAGGGATTCTCAGTTGTAAAAGAGACCGACACAAAGGTAGAGAAGAAGGTAAGATGAGTACTGCAGATATGAAGTCATCCAGACATTCAAGGGTCATATCTTGAAAATTTAGGGTAGGAGATGGGTGACTCACTTTATCTTAGATCCGTTATATACACCATTGGCAATCTATATACCTAGAAGCCACCCTAAGCTTAATAAGTATGTAATAGAAAGCGTCGAGAAGCCCTTAAATTATGGCGGAAGACAAAGAAAAGCCGTCAATTTAAGCTACTCGGACCCCCACCCTCCACCCCGCTGCCAAAAATGTCACAAAAATCGAGTAGTACAATTTCTCCAAGTCAAAAATTTAAACACCGACGAGGTTACTCGCGACATTACCCTCCAATCTTTATTCAATTAAAATTTGTCTTTTAGGAAATCGAATAAGTTGGCCCTCATATTGTTGAAAAGACAAACAAACACGTGTAGGTAATAGTTAAAGAGGAAACGCACAATCTGTAAAGAGAAGACTCTGAACATTCTTTCGTCAAATTTATCCTCTTTGACCTAAGCTTAGGATGGAATCATTATACAATTCTGCTTTAGTATGGTAAACTTATTAGTAAATTAATTATGAATGACCCATTTTTTGACTAATTAATTTAATTTAAATTCAATAACTCTAAAACGATAATTAGTACTTCTTCCGACTACAGTATTTCATTTGTATACAATACATCGAAATAAAAGAAACACTTTATTGCGCGCAAAGGTGATCGTCTTGTTTCGCAGTCGGAAGATTCAAGTACAATTAAAGGCTTTTAAAAGTACCCTGAGATTCTAACAAAGTCGTTACTGAACAGACGGACAAAAGAGCGAATTTTTTACCAGCATTATAAAGCATTATCTAGTACAGACGTAACTTACCCAATCTCGTAAGCAGAGTTCAGCCATAGTGATTGATTTGAATATTCCTTGGAAATGTACTTTAATGATCGCAAATTTCTATGCTTCTAATAAGGGGTGCGCGATAGACTTACCTCCACGTGGTGTACCCTGGGCAACGTATACTCATACGAAAAAAAAGTCTATTGATCGGTAGTTGACTTCTCACTTCAAACTACCACCACCCCACTGTATGTCATATTCGACCACTTCCATAGTACTCATCTTACCTTTCTCTGCCTTTTTGTCTGCCTGATTCAAATCTGTTAATCATTATTCTGTCCCTCCTCTCGACTTTTGTCATTTTGGTGTTCCTCCTCCTCTCTGCGAAACCCGGAGTCAACTAAAGGGCTAATGATAACTATCAAAACGCCTGCAATTTGGTATAAATAAATGCTTCTAATAATCTCAAAGTGGACATCTCCACTCAAAAGCTTTCCTTCCGTGATTTGCTTTAATATATATGAACGTAACTCTACCTAGAAATCCAAATTTCCGATAAAGACAGAATATCGATTTATGATATAAACAATATCGTTCATTGAACGCTCGAGGTAGCATTGGGCAAAATGGTTAAAACTGGGTTTTTTGAACATACGTTCAGTTTTAAGTCAATTTAAATTAAAATTTGAAGAACAAAATTCAAATCTGTGTTCATAAAAAGAACAATTTTGTAACATTCGGAACTTTGCGATTTAAGAGTGATCTTATCAGTCATTAAGAATTAATCCTACAATCAGGGCTAAAAATTGTTGTTGACAGAATCAAGAAATACAGTTGGTGTTCTGATTACTTCAACCTAGATCATTTTTCCGCAGTCTATTGCTTCAGACGCTTCCCACGATGAAACATTTAACACTTGGTTAAAGAATATTAAGTAAGTACATTATTTTGCCTAATTTTTAATTAGATTTAAAACTGCTTTTAGCATTTAGGAATAGAGAGCATTAATTTTCGGGTCAATTGAATTTTGATTTATTAAATGCTTTTCAAAGCAATGTTTTATAAGCAACCGAGTACTATAAGAAGGACACCATTTATTGAAGTAGATTTGGGAAATAAACAATTTCCTCAGAAATATGTTTACCCCTTTCTAGAAATATTCGCTTACTTAAAAACTGTCAAAAATTGTCCGAATGCCTGTTTCACGGACAGGACCAAAGTTAATCAAGGCAGTGGCGAATTGGAAGTTTGTTCATTTGTCAGCTGGAAAGCCATGGAATTAAGTTTCAACGTGGAAGGCATATACAATAAGAAGATACGTTATTGGGATATTGCAAATGGAGGTCTTTGATAATCAAAGTATATTCAAAATGGGGGCTTAAAAGCGTTTTCCCTTAATGAGCTTCCACGATGAAAATCGAACACGAGCTTCCATTCGGAAATAGATGGTAAGAAGTGGGATCAATGTTGATTCATTGATCTGAATCTCGCAAGCCACCTATTTGGTTTACCTGTGTTTGCTATTGACTTTTGTTATGATTGGGTGAATAATTAATGATTTTTGAATGAAATTGCAGGGCTTTCAGAGAGATAATTTAACATAATCCCATCTGTTCATTTGTTGTCCCGGAGTAAGATTGACGTTGTTTTTGTTGCAAGTTTCTACTTCATTCCGAATTCGTTCAACTCCACAAGATAAAATAAACTTACCTCCACGTGGTGCACCCTGGGGAACGTATATTCATACGGCAAAAAAGTCTATCAATGGGCAGTTGACATCTGACTTCAAACTGCCATGACCCCACTGTATGCCATATTCGACTACTTTCACAATACTCACCCCACCTTTTTTCTACCTTCGTCTTTGAAGCACTCTTCTGTTCCCCCCCCCTCTCGACTTTTTTTTCCACTTTGATCTTCCTTCCCCTCTGTGAAGCCTGAAGTCAACTAAAGGGCTAATGATAACTATCAGAACGCCTGCCATTTGATATAAATAAATTATTACTCTCAACAAATCAAAAGTAGCGTATTAATTGCAGAAAATGAATTTCTATGCCTTATACATAGAGGATAAGATGAAAAAGTGAGTTCATTTAAAGTGAAAAAGTCCTGAGGTAGACGAAATTTCCATCATCACAACTAGGATTAATTTAGGTTTCCACTAGTGATGAAACGAAATGCTCTTTGCATGCCACGTCATACAACCTCCCCGCCTTCGTTAGTTAGATCCCTGATTTTTCATTTGCCCGCATTTTATACATGTCTAATTCCGAACCCTTGGTTTGGATGTTTGCAAGCTTTCGGTTTAGTAATAATATGCATAACAATGATTTCCAAGCCATGTTGAATGAGTTTTTTTCAAATCTCAACCCCCCCCCCTGTCTAAAATTCGAATTCTAAGAATCTCTATTGGTCAGGCTTGACCCCTCACTGGGTTTGAACTAATGGGAATTGAGGCAGTGACCTCTGGGTTTTCAAATTTGTGCACCCGCCTAAGATACTCAAATTTGTAGTCCCCACAAAGGTCAGTTTTTAGTATTCATTTTCTGGAAACATTTTTGTTCTCTTCCGCCATAGTTTTTAGGCAAGTTGAAATTTTAAAATGCCTTTTATTTCTCAAGAAAATTGCTACTTTACGAGGGAGTTTGAATTTTCCTTAGGAAAAATGCCAAATATCGTAAAGTAAGCAGTTAATCGTGTTTTTTATCAATTTTGACAAAATGTAAATTCTTCGGTTAAACCCCATTCTTGAAGAAAGTGTGTCATTTGGCCAGATTGACCGCTTACTAATCCAGAGCTAAAACGCCAGATCTTTTATCACAACAAGGAAACATTTAAACACAAGGAAAGGGGAGAATTCGTCCTTTCTAAGAAAGGGTAGGTACATTGGGTTCGAGTTTACTTCGCTTGAGTTCCAGAATCAAATGGTCAGCCGCTTTCTCCATTAACAGTTGGATGAGGGTCAAACCATCCTATTGTCATCTTTAAAATCTACACTTTAAAATCTATGCCCAATTTTGTTCCAACAGTATAGGCTTCTTTGATCACACGATTCAAAGTAGTGCTCACATTTTGTGCATTCGAAATTGTGACATAAACCACTTAAATGAATGGAATAGTGAACAATAAAGTGGAGGTTTTAACTTATGATGTCACACGCATGAGAATCGTGAATGCACATCAAGGAAATGGAACAGATAACTCCAACGAGTTTGGAATGCAGTTGTAGAATGTGTACCTTTTCTTCTAAGGGTCGGCATGTACTATTTCTTCAACTAGTAGTGCTAGAGGTAAGAAATACTATAAGGTCGACTTTAGTACCTTTCACACCAACACACACACACACTTTCACAATCTGACCTATTTTAATGTCCTGGGAGAGGACGTGTCCTGTAGATTGGATATGACTGCTGTCGGACACTTTAGCGCATTCACGGCTTGAAAAAGAAGTGCCATATGGCCAATGCTTTGTAGACGCTAGCATTAATCATCGAGAGGACTAGTCACTCCCTGCCTAATGTGAATAGGCACCTTGAAGGATTGAGCCAAGAACCCACATGATAAGTCAGGCACAAAGGAGACGCACGATAAATTGAATTACCGTCTAGTCAAGACCTCTCATTGCCAAAATCACAGCACAATAGATACCCTACCTATTGATTGGACTTTCTCCATGATTATTATTAAATTCAAATGTCAGGCATTGTGATATTTATCATTAGCCCCTATTACAACAGTGGACTGAGGCAGTGGTGGTTTCTACCTGGACTCGAACTCAGGTCGTGAGTCACCTCGAGTCATCCTAATTCATTCAGCCTCCAGGCGTGTTAAAACCTGAAAATGTTTACTAGCGTATAGAGTAGGTTAGTGCTTGAATAAGTGGAGCAATATTTCGGGATGTGAACCGTCCAAATTGTAAAGTTAAGCTCTCACATATTGACGTTGACAAGCGCCTTCCCAATTCCTTCTCCTTTGTCAATTATCGGGCCGATTTGGTTACCTTCTCAATATTAAAAAAATTTCTTGATATGTTGTAACAATAATAGCTAAGACCACCGGTTTTCTACTTTTGTTTCCACCCTAATCCACTTGCATCTCGTGAGGATAGATTAGACATAATTAGGTTCAACTTACTAGAGTGCTCACTCATGACTCTTGACTTCATTGGGTTATATGCAAGTATTTGTTTAAATCACATCACAAAAGGGAGAATTGAACAGCTTTAGCATAAGCTGATGAGTCATCAAAGCTTTGAGGAGAGATGTGTGAATTGATTGCCAGTTAAGCTAAATAAGTCAATTCATTACTTAACATTGAAACACAATGATCTTATAACCTCCGGACCCATTAAGGAAAGCCTCTATCGGCACAGCACTTGAGGAGAGAACTGCCACCATGGAACCCCCAAGTATGATATTCGAATTCTTCTACTGCCAGACTTACTTGATGCAAGTAATCAATCTGCTCACTGGATGTTCATGATCTATGACTTTACGCTAAAGCACATTAACTGCCGTAATGTTTCCTATTTCATAAATATTAAATGCACCCTCATTCTAGGTAATTATCCCTTTTAAAAATGGTTAACTTCGCAGTTAGCCAAAAGAATGGTGAACCTAAATATCATTGACTTCAGGTTAATAAAAAATTAGGTCTTCTCCTTCGCTACTTTGATCAAATATTGATCCCCCCTTCTATTTCTTTGGATTTTTGGTCTGACCCACATTTATAGTTTATCAATGTTTTGCCCCAAAAATTTATCCAAGTTTGATCATTCGTGGTCTTAATTAGTCAAGGTGTGAGGATAGATCCTAATGGTTTAGCTGTGGTTACCCATTTTTACATCCAGAAAAAGACTAAATAACTTCGTTTGGAGTTCGAATGTTGCCATAAATAAGGGCAATTGACTTCATTTAACCGCTTCCATATATGCCGACTTATGTGTGTCTCCTGAGGGTCTCGATTCAATGGGATTTCTCGCATTAGGCCGAGTAAAAAATCTCATTCACACGAATGCATTCGTTATAATTTCGGACACGGTAGTTCGTCCGCAAAGTCAACCAATTCCCACATATGCTGGCTTCCCAGTTGTTAAACCACGGGAATGCCTTAATTGATCAGGAGCAATGTGTGCGTACAGTCATGTGAAGTACACAAAGCCCTCCGATGCATGCTCGCAGCTTTATAGTCCGAGAATCACAGGTCCACAAAGCCCTTCTACTCGGCCATAGTGACTCCCGTGTCTTAAGCACAACTTAATCCCTTTTGGTGATTAATGATTCCTCTCATCCACTTTGCAAACAAAGTGGATTTTTGTGTTGCCGTCTGCACGAGAAGGTGGGATTTGGGAATTTTGCCTACGAATTTTTAGCCATCACCATCTGGGGTGGAGAGGGGAACATCTGGTGAAAATCTGGTCGTATCCAGGACACCGTATATCTATTATTTATATCATCGAGCCAAGTAGAGTCACTTTTTTGGCCCCCCTACCTCTCTTTTAAAGAAGCTTTTTCGATTATGTCCAAACAGTGTGACAGAGAGACAGTGATAGGATTCTGATAAAGATTGAACTAGTAGATAAGGTAAAAGGGTAACAATATCTAGGCCTTGGCTTTGAACGTGCCATCTTGACAGTCTGAACAAATATTGTTTCTGCATCGAAAAATCATAAATAATATCAACAGACGTCACCGACAGTTTGCAGAAACTCTCTAGCCCTTCCAGAAATAAATCCTCACCGCAAGAATACTCGACGGGTATGAAAGCAGCCGGTAAATGTATATGCTTTTATTCATTCAGTACCTCCAAAGAACGTTGAAGCCAGTTCCTCACTCTCGGTTGAGCACCATAACAGATGCGATGAACACCAACAAATTAATTTGGTTGTCGCTCTCGTCTGTTAATGAGTTCGATCTCCATTGGCGGGCTTTCACCCAAATCGGTAGTGCAATTTTCACTTCATTTATTTATTTATTTATTTCAAATGGCAGGCATTTTGATAGGTATCATTAGCCCTTTAGTTGATTACGGGCTTCATAGAGGGGGGGAGGAACATCAAAGTGAAAAAAGTCGATAGGGAGGAACGGAAGAGTGGTTTCAAGATGTAAGAGACAGACACAAAGGTAGAGAAAAAGGTAAAATGAGTACTGTAGAAGTGGTCAAAAATGACACAGTGGGGTCATGGTAGTTTGAAGTGAGAAGTCAACTACCGATTAATAGACTTTTTTGCCGTATGAGTATACGTTGCCCAGGGTGCACCACGTGGAGGTAAGTCTATCGCACACCCCCAAGCAACTTCATAATATTTACATTTCAGAGTGTATCTCACCCGACATGACCTCGTTTCATTGACATATTTTAGTCAGCAAGTTTTTGATTCCTTC
>UZAE01012234.1:23578-50946 GCA_900617975.1 Rodentolepis nana
TCTTATATCTAATCTTATTCAAAAAAGGATAACAATTAGGGTTAAGGCAATGTCATGGCTTCCAATTTATCTCGAATTTATTCATTTCAAATGGCAGACGTTTTGATAGTTATCATTAGCCCTTCAGCTAACTTTGGGCTTTACAGAGAGGAGGAGGAACAACAAAGTGACAAACGTCGAGAGGCGGGACATTATAATGATTCACGGACGTAAGAGAGACAAACAGACACACCCCATTTTCACCATTATAAATAGAAGCTAACAGCCCTGTTTACTCCTAGATGATAGATAGATAGATCACTAACCTAGCTAATTACGAGCAATTACCCTCTTTGACTCGCAGGTTAATATGCCAAAAATACATTCGAGTATAAGTCATTACCCGTTGTGAACGCTATGAAGGCCTTAAGGACATATGCACAGCAATACCAACTCAAATTTGTGGAAATCTTTGATTTCAGTGCCAAAATCACCTAGTTTCACAAGAACCTTCCATCCTGTAAAATCCATTAATTCTATGGGATTTTTAGGTTAATAAACGGTTTAGGAATAATAACTCATGTTGTTTCTGTTCCCTGCATTTGTTTTAAGGAGATGGAAACTGAAGCGATGAAAATGGACTAAAAATTTGGCAAATTTTTATTTAGGGGAGTCCACTTATTACTTGATTTCATCTAACTTTTGACTGGCACTCATTTTATTGCAGAGTCATTTGCATGAAGGTCAATCTTTCAGAATTTGTTCATAACGCTTCGTTGCCATCGTTCCTCCCCGTTCTCAGGCTAAGGAGGCCAGTAAAACCTTCACGACCTCATATCCAGTTCCCCTGTTAAGAAGGCGATGCCTAAAATCGACCCGCACACCTTCAATACGACGCCTTGTCATCTCCTCGTCAATTATTAAGGCCAGGTGACGGGGCTTCGAGCCTAGTGGCCTAGAGGTCAGTAAATAGGCCCGTATGTTTGTGTTTTCTAGTTTAGTAACTATGGTTAGGACTAATCCGTTCGAACAGGGTAGTGGGAGCAACACGTTGGGGTTTAAAATGGTCTTGTCAATCACCAATAAATAGGTAAAAATGAATCCACGGTATGGCCTATCATACAATTAAGTCAAATCATGCTTTAAAAGGAGTTAGATAACGAGATGCAAGGGGAAAGTGAGCAATACCATTCCTTCAGAGAGCAAATACGACTCTTGACCTTCATACTCCTTTATCTATTTCTGTCTAAACCATATTTCACCGTTATATGGTGTGCGATAGACTTACCTCCACGTGGTGCACACTGGTCAACGTATACTCATACGGCAAAAAAGTCTATTATTCGTCAGTTGACTTCCGACTTCAAAACACCATCACCTCACTGTATGTCCTATTCGACTACTTCCACGGTACTCACCTCATCTTTTTCACTCTACCTTTGTGTCTCCCTCTTCAACATCTTTGAAATACTCTTCTGTTCCCCTCCTCCTCTCGACTTTTTTTCACTTTGATGTTCCTTCTTCTCTGTGAAGCCTGAAGTCAACTAAAGGGCTTATGATAACTATCAAAATGCCTGCCATTTGATATAAATAAATAAATATTAATTTATGTTGGGAAGACCTAGATGAATGGTAGTAGGGAGACCTTATGAACACCGTCTTTATTTGAGGACAGTGACTGAAAGTGAGGTCAGCAAGATTTAATGACTAACTTCCTCCCTTGAGGCTCAGGGGATATTAAAAATGATTACTGCAAGCCACTTTAAGAACACTGAACTTAAAGGGAGTTGATAGAGGGCTTGGACTTCAATATTTTAATTAAGTGTTCAGAAAGACACTCACGCTGATAATTGGAGGAAACTGAAAATTTGGGTGGTCTATAATTAAGGAAATTAACTACAACAGAGTCGACTTGACCTTTAGCTAACTAGCCCACTGTCTACAAAACTATTTTGGACGGTTAGAGCTCAAATTATTCACGTAATACCACATGAGGGATTGTGAATTATAAGGCTTTGGTAATAAATAAGTTTATATCTACGCACGTATTCAGCCTGTGCGGATTCTAACCAGATGTTTGGCGTGCAAGTTGAATTATGAATCCAATAAAGGTTTCAACTCCACGCATTCTCTAGAATCGGCCACAACTAAAAGGTGTGCGTAAAAAAAATAAATTGCCTGCGGACTTCCCGATTAATTGCAAAAGCAAATGAGCTGAGAAGACCCTGATGAATGGATAAAAAATTAGCTCCTTTGTTCCGTAGATAGGGGCCATAAAAATTTGTGAGGGTGGGGGGCGAAGCAGCACCTTTCTAAAATAAAGAAGGTAAGGATAAAATGAGGCAAAAACCAGGTCATAATTTAGATCTAGACAGGATCTAATCTAATGACCTTGAGGCTCAGAATAAGCAGGGTTCATCACTTGATCTATTCAATTGCGTGCAGTCCCTATTATAGCTGTATTCCTTCCCTCCTAGGGTTAACAGTTGCACTTTGTCTGATTTGATAAATTTGACTAAAATTCACTTACAGCTTGTTGAACACAAAATACCCTATTGTTTCTTTATGTTTTATTTATCGGAAGCTATTTCTGGGGAAGAATTTGCATGGATTGTGGACTGCATATCATCAATCTTGAAAGTAGAACATTTAGCTTAATGTTGCCTTTCTCTCCTCCTAAAAGGTCAATTTCCCTAATGGTCTTTCAAGCTGAAGAAATCCCAAAATCTCTAGGACAGTGAGACAGATTTTCATTTTATATTTAACATAAATGGACAAAGGCCGTAGGGGTTTCTTTCTTACAAGTTTTTTTTACTTGAATTAGGAGTTGATCGTAAAGTCAACTAGCCAATTTTGGACTTTGAAACCCAAGTTTCTCATACATCTTAAAAAGCAAACTTAACGCCGGCTGACACTACATTACCAGTCTAACTGTAGAAAAAACAAAAGAATATGGGACTTGTCAATAATCATCCGAAAGTGTCCCCAAAATTGTTAATTAGATCATTGAGTGCTCATATTGATTTATGGGTGCAATGAGAGCCGTTTGGCTTTATTAATTGCTTCTCCATCGATTTTTTTGCACGCCTCGTGAAAACAATTCGATAATTAACTCAGGAATAGCAAGAGAACTCATATTATGCCATTTAGTTTGCAATTTGAGTAGTGATTAAGCTAAAAGAGTGAAATTAAGCATACAATTATGGAATAATGTAAAGTTTTTTAGATCAAGATTTAAGGCATTGAGGGAACAATTGGAAATTGTCTCCCATTGGCAATATTTGTGTGCGTCATAAGTCACTAAGAGAAGGGCGCTTTCACAGGCTTTAACTGAAATTGTTATAAGTGCGTTAGTTGTGCCCATGGCTATGGGATGCGTGCTTTGCCTTGTGTCTATGAGTCACCTCATTATGTGCCCGGATTGGCCTTTAATCTTCTTCATGGTGTGCGTTTATAGCTAGAAGACGCGGAGGGTTGAAGTCAATGCGCATGGGACCCCGGGTCGCAGATGCCATTGTAAAGCGATCACATAGGCCCAATCCCACCCTTCCCAAATTCTCTAGACAGTCTATATGAAATACGTGTTTAGGCTACGCATCGGTCCTTTAACCAGGATAAGCTAAAGTCAAACACTGTACTGGGTTACCTTGTAGATGATTTGTTACAATAATTTAGGGTCTTTGTGTGACTTTGAATAGCGAGTTTTTACTTTTCGAAGCCAATACCAGGCTAGTCCCAATACTTGCCATATACTGACGACTTTTTTTCCAAGGCCGATATTTGTAGTTTACGCATACCACTCAGAGTAGGTTGTTTTTCCATGGGCCAGGCCACTGGCTAATGGTTTGAGGAAGTGAAGACGTTTACATAGAGAAATGCCTTCAAGTGATAAAGTGTACGAATTATTTGTTAGGTCAGGGATAGTAGTGTTTGGGTCGACATATGTAGCTTTCTCAAAAAGGTGCATAGTTATTAGAAACCGCGAAATAAGTAATGAGATTTTCTTAGGCTAAAAAGGATAATTAATATCATCCAAAAGGATAATAAGAAGTTCAGTAAGTACATCCATACATATGAAATTGCTGCAAACATGAATGGATGACTATGTGAGTATTCGAATAGCAAACACGTGATGACTCATTCAGGAATAATTCACACGATGGTGGCAAACAAAGAAATAAAATAAATGGTAAAAAATAGAGGTTCGAGTACAAATTAATAACAATTTTAAAGTATACTAGAGATTCAAGTGTGAAATTAAAAATGTTTATCTTTGGCAAAGGACAAAGTCATTACAAGAAACATACTTAACGAAATGATAGAAGAATTTTTTTAGACATTTGTTTAAAATGATAATGTTAAGAATACCTTTACAAATTACACGAAATCTGGTGGAATTTGTGCTTCATATTAGTGTTATAATACCATTATATATAGAGTAAAGTTTATCAGTATTAAAATTTAATGTTTTTCTATAATATTTTCTAAATAATGATATTGTAATTATCGTAATAGCATTATATATTTCTGTAATGTTTGCTAAACATAATTAAAAATATATTTAAAGTTATATATTTTATGGTTTGTTTATGATTAGTGAAAATAAGCATTAAATATGCAAAATTAGTTATTTCGAGACTTCCATCCCATTAACACTATTTTCTGCTTTCCATATTTCAAATTAACAAAGTTATTTCGAAGTATCGTTCTGTTTATTCTTATTTGTATACTTTTAAAGATGCTTATGCTGTGAACTGGAAGTTAAAACCGATTTTTATGTAGATCCATGTCTAATACTATAAGAATTTCTGCTGAAGATGCTGCGGCTATAGATGAGTATGTTCTTTATCAACGGTAGGCTTTAACTAGTTAAAAAGTTAAATTAGGTTTCATAAGAATTGTCGGAGATGATGACAACGGGCATCCATTTACACCGGCTCAATTTGAGGCTTATAAGCAACGTGTCTTTCCTATGGTAGCTAAAGCTAGGATGAAAATATGTCATGATTCTTTCTTATCTCCTACAGAGGTTGAAAAATAGGGTTTATATTTGTTGGACTAATCCTAGGGGGTTGGACTGCATGCTAATTGGGCCAGAGTCTCAATGTTTTTGCACGCATAGATATCGTCAACACAAAACTGACTTCCCCTTCATTCCACCCGAAAGACCGATCCCTCAACCTTGTTCAAAATGTAGTTGTCAAACCTTTCATTACATGCCAAGGATCATCGGCGGGTCACCTAGATGCCACTGCAAACATGAGGCAACTGAACACAAAGTCGTAAGTTAATAAGACGACATTCATCCAATATGTTATTGAAAATGTATTACATAATTAAAGCTTTATTTCGTTTTAAGATCAAACCGTATTTGTGTACCCGATCAAATTGCCAATGCACAGGATTCAAAACCAGTGCCACGTGTGATTGTGGATTTTCTGCTCATGAACATACTACTATGGTAATTTTAGCTTTCCAAATAATTTCTAATAGCAATCTCGCATTAACTACTAATTGAGTTCTTTTAAAGTTCAGCTCAAAGTAAGATTGAGTAGATCGATACAACCTTATCGCATTTGTATTTTTATTGCAAATATGACGTTAGGACGTTCTTTTGTAAATGAAAAAAGATATACTAACATGATGTGAAATTAAGTTAGTAGTCACCAAATGCAGGTCCCACATTAATGAACATTTATAAACCTGGTTAAGAGTTGACACTATTCCGCTATAACTTTATTTGATTGTGTCTACTAAAAACACCAAAAATTTCCGCTTCGATTTAAAACTGATCGCCATATTCGGTTGCTTTCGATAACGAAGAGATTTTTAAGAAACACATGCATTTACTTTACTGTTATATATTTTATTAATATAGTGACATATCTCATGCATTTAAAGGGAAAATGGATTCAGAAATTTATGAAAAGGAAGAAACTGAATAAAATGGATTACTTAAACAGGAGTCACATTTGATCAAATAAATGACTAGATTTGGTTGCGGGAAAAAATTTGAAGAAAGTGTCGGGAGATTTGATCCACGTGGTTCAAGGTTTCGCTTCCTAACTTCGCAGCTGAGTGAATTTTGTTGTGTGGCATTCTAAGGAGTCTTTGAATAGACTCATTGAATGTGTTATGAAGATCGAGGCTGACATTCTAATGTGTGAATTTTCAACTCTCATTAGTAAAACAATCGTAAATCAGCACGGAGTGGCCGGAATTGGTACAAAAGAGTGACTTTTTTCCACAAGCGTCTAGGAAAAATTTAGATTTTCATAGAGAGGAATTGACTTAGAAAATGAATATTCCGATTATAACCTTTTTTGGGCATTCCCGGACGTGATGTTGCATCGCCGCTATATTT
This sequence comes from Rodentolepis nana, assembly GCA_900617975.1. Lineage (NCBI taxonomy): Eukaryota > Metazoa > Platyhelminthes > Cestoda > Cyclophyllidea > Hymenolepididae > Rodentolepis > Rodentolepis nana. Next base: position 29,922 of record UZAE01012234.1, read on the forward strand.
ACAAGTAATCTCCTGACTTTAAGTATTTACAATTTGTCAATCAACTGGAGTTCAAACTCCAGGCCGATTCTCTTTTGCCTTTGAGTCCGAACCAGCCTTTGTCATGGTATTCTCCAGTGAGTAGTTATATTACTTCATAACAGTTGTAACATAGGCTTATATTAGAGGGATCCAATACCTGGAAACTAGTTAAGTAATTCAATTTTTGGAAATGCAACCAAAACTTTGAAGATGATAGAGGAGTTTTACTTGACACGTTAGATAGAGTAAAAAATTAGGGCCACTTAATTTTGCAGCCAATAAGGATTAAGGCGATTCCAGGCAAGTGTAAAAGTCGAATTAAAGATATCAGATATTTCTCTAAATACGATAGTCCATTTAAAAACAAAGTTTTAAAATCAATGCTGCCAATTAGACGTAAATTGATATCCTTAACAGAATGTGAATATGACATGCATGTTCAATGCCTTAACTTTCCAATATGGACTGTTTTCTTTTTTAATAATAGTCAGAAACAGCTGAGGAAAGGAGAGCTCGAGGTCGACCCATTGGTCAGCCCTGTATATTTCAAGCAATGGGAGGTCTGACGGGATTCAGTTCACTTTTGCCAGGAATGGCTCGAATGGATTCTAGTGGTGCAGGCGGTACTCTTTCAGAGGAGGAGTTGAATGCTCCCATCAGTGCAAATGACCATCCATTTTTACGCGCTCATGCTGGCCTTATTGAGGCGTTTGAAAGATCACAGAGGAAAACCGAAGGTTAGATTTTCGGTGCCGAAAGCAGCTTCAACAGATTTCCCTTTGCATTATTAATCAACACATGTTTTACGCAGGGAACTCAAAGGGCAACAACCCATTGGAATAGCAAAATATCCTTTCGATGACTTATTAACCGACAATGCAGATAATTTTGACATAATCCTTCTGTTATAAAACTATCTATTTGATTTAAATAGAATCACTCCTGAAGGAAACTGTTATTGGGATTTTTCTGTAACCGACATCCCAAACAGGCCTTTTCAACCCTTGATATTTATTTCCAATGAAAAGCAATACTCTTAATAATAATTTGCATATAATTGGAGGAAATATACAGCTAATGTTAGCTTTTATCATCCTGCTGTCGTTGAAACTAGAAGTACATATTTTTCCAGCGCTGCTACACGTTTTTCGTCTGCAACAAGCGGTGCTAACACACCTGCCAAATGCTCGCAAAGTTTAAGGATTTGGTGGTAACTGAAGCAATTTTGACTTCCAATTAGGCTTCAATAAGTATTTTTCTGTGAATTATGCATTCATGCTCAAATTGAAACTTTTTCATGATCCCTTTCCAATGATTAGTAACTAAAATAGAAGGATGATTTAACTAATATATGTATCATATATAGAATCTGGATAAAAAATGAACCTTGAGGATAAAAGCCATCATGTAAATGTTTACATAACAAAAAACCAATTTCGCTTAAAAACATAAATATGGGGAAAATGTGTACAAAAGGCATTCGGCAGGGAGGGACGATAGAATTAATTCCTTTTAGATTCCCTATGATGTCTGCGCTTGTGCTTATGATGGTGGTGATGATGATGATGCCTACTCTTGTGTTCTCTGTCCGAGTTGTCCTTCTTCCGTTTCTGTAAAAGAGAAAATTCATATAGAACTGACTATTCAAGCAGGCTCAATAAGTATTTATTTCAAATGGCAGGCTTTGTGATATTTATCATTAGCCCTGGGGCTCAATAAGTTATCACCCACCATTGCAATGATATGCCGATATGTGAGAAAGTGCTGTAATATCATAATACCAGACCATTCTGAAATCGAAATTTGCACTAGCAGATCTAACTGTGTGGCTCCGACAGAATATTTCATAAACTATTTCATCTCATACATAAAAAGTTGCCAGAGGCGAAAAATGATACCATGTGAAGAAATTAGAACTGATGCAGGCCATGTCAAAATATTTGCACAAGTTTTCATAAAGAGAAAATGTCTAATCATGGAGACTTGCAAATCATACAACATGGAATGTGGAATGGCGAGGTCGATTATAGGTAGGTAATGATGTCAGGATGTCACGAGTCTTGTTTCATTTAAAAGGAAATTGTAAACAATGTGAAGTTTTAAAATGCCCGGTTTGGCGACATATATTAGTAGATGAGCTTATGTATGCATATTCAGATCCAATTGATTGAGTGACATAAGATAGCGGACTGTTTAATTTGAACAGTGATCGGAAAATGCAGCCCCAGAGTGATAAAATCTAACACACCGATGGGAGAGTGCAAAATTGCCAGATATAGGAACATCGTCATAGCTTTTCAATCAGCAAATAAAATCAAATAACTCCGACAGAATTGGGAATAGATGCTAAAACAGTCATATACACCTACTTTAAGCAAAGAAATTCTGATGCATGAATTAGTACTTAATAATGTTTAATTGATAAAAAACGAAATAAACTTGAACCAAATATACCTTGCGCTCGACATAGTCCACATCCTTTGATGAAGAGCTTGTCGAATTGATTGCAATAGACGTTGAAATGTTTGAAGCTTCAGCGCCTCCTAAGGAAATAACCCAATAATCAGGAGGTAAAATACACGCGGTACTTATTTATAAATCAGTAGTTCGGGCATTCAACGTACCAAAACCAGGTGGAAGTGAGGGACCATAAAAATCGTCTTCGGAAACGAGTTCTTTTGAAGAACTCGCTTTTGTAGAATTCAATTCCAATTCCATGCGCCTCTCCTCCCTTCGTTGATTAGCCACCTTCGAAATGGCGAAAAGTGGAGCTTCTATAATAGATGGGGGTGACGTTAGGACAAGTTTCGGTAATGACAACGATATTTTTGGTAATCCAAAATAAATAGCTGATAACCGTAATGCATGACAGCTCTCCTAGGCCAACAAGAGAAAGGGTAGAATACAAGGTTAACGTAGGAGCAAGCCCAGAATTCCTTTCATCTACACAAGCCAAGCGCTAATAAAATTGCTCGCAATGACCCTGGAAAGTTTTTAAGGGTTGGAAAACCTGAAATGCTCAAATAGCTCCCCATCTGAGACAATTGTCTCTAAATATCCATTTTTTGAATTTTTACAAATTGAAAACTGCCCTTGACACAGAATCATTAGAAAGAGATCTTTAAGGAAGGCTAACGGCTGATAATGGAAAAATTGAGGTAGGTAATGGGGAGAGAATTACCGCTATCCATCTCAGGATTGAACAAGTGCTTGAACAGCTGATGAACAGATAAGTCTGGAGGGTTTGGTGGTCTAGTAACCTCCTTTTCCTTCTCTTCACCTAGTACTGGCTCATCTTGCTGAGTGGGACTGGCGGATACTACTGATGGCCTGAATTCAGTAGATGATGACTCTATTGTTGGAGGGGGTTGCATGAGAGTAGCAAGATCGTCATTTTCTTGTCCATCATCATCGTCGTCTTCTAACTCTTCATCCGAAGCGAAGATGGATTTGAAGAGATCCATGGAGGGCACACCTTCTTCATTAGGGGTGAATGATTTGGAAATATCTTGAGGTGGAGCTACAGGGCCTAATATTCTCGGTGTTGGCTGAATTAATGAGGAAGGAAAACTTGTTAGCATCATGCAGGCATACTCTGAAGATAAAACGACTGATATGACTGACCATCATAAGCAACTGATGAGGAAGCATAAACACTGATTTTATGGACGGGGAAAATGTTCAGTAATCAAGGCGACGAAACAAAAGAAAATGTAAATTTTTGGACTTGAACTGACCATTAAGCAAATATTGTGCTGCCAAAAACATCAATTGACATAAGACACTTTGGATACCTTAATCTACTCTCAACACTTTACCGATCTCCCATCACTATTTATGGCACCTACTGCTAATTGATGTCAGCTGCTTACCCACAATGCAAAAGTGCACATTATAATTGATCGACCTCTGTGATTGTAAAGTCAACAATAGAAGTGCCTAAGCAAGAATGAAAGTAGGAGAGCGATTTCACTTCAAAACAAAAAATGGGCCTAGGGCATGATTTGTGTGGCAAAGCATCTGACAATTTTACAAAACACAAGTAAGAGTAAATAGACTGACATTGATAGGAACCGATTCAGTTTTTTCCGCAGACTTCTCATTCTGCCGTTCCTGTTGAGCCTTCTCAGATTGAGCAAACAGCCCTTCAAAGATTGATTGAGGTGGACCACCAAGTGGCTTCGTGGACGTCTCAAAAGTGAGGCTGGCAGTCGCCTCCTCTTCTTCACCGGACTTTTCCCCCTCCTCTTCTTCTGAATAGTCGCTACCATCATCATCTCCACCTCTGTCTCCGACGTTCATGTCAAGAAGCTGGAAGAGTGTAAACTCACTGGAAGTGACATCGTCAGCACGCCTTTTACCTTTACGTGGTGGTCGACGCATTCTGCGATCTTCTGGACATCCGACAAATTTCGAGCTGTGAAAGAAGACGTGAAAATATTTTCAGTAAAACCGACATAAAAAAAGCACAGGATTATCGAAAAACATGGGTGATTATGAAATGCATGAATTGACAACTTACTCTGGATATGGATTGGGGACATTGAACCGTTTACAGAGCAGAGCTGCAGGATGCCAAGTTAGAGTTCGACGAGTGAGAACACCATAGGTCTCATTTGCTGCAGCGTTATCCCTCGGATCGGTCATATCAAGAGACTAGAATGAGAATATGAAGCCAAATTAATATATAAATCATGTTAATTTGCAAACCCATTGACATGAAGTGTATCCCACTACTCATAGAGATGAATCTTGAAGTTGATCTGATTATAGACTCGTAATCAGCAGTCTATTTGATACGCTTACTAGCTTCAGGTCACGATTGTGCACTGCTGTGTAGATTTGAGGATTTCGGGGAGATTATTGCTTGTGAAAAATAGGCAGCTTAATTCCGAAATTGCTTCCATTATTTTATTCAAATTCTTCACCACTTGCGGTTACTGAATAAGAATAGTAAACTTAAGTTACTTATATCAAATGGCAGGCGTTGTGAAAGTTATCATTGGCCCTTTAGTTGACTTCAGGCTTCACAGAGGAGGAGGAACATCAAATTGAAACAAGTCGATAGGGAGAGGGGGAACATAAGAGAGTTTCAAAGATGTAAAAGACAAACACAAAGGTAGAAAAAAGGTGAGGTGGGTACTGTGAAAGTGGTCGAATATGACATACAGAGGGGTGATGGTAGTTTGAACTCAGAAGTCAACCGCCAGTTTATAGACTTTTTTGCCGCATGAGTATACGTTGCCCAGGGTGCAACACGTGGAGGTAAGTCTATCGCACACCCTAGTAAACTTAAGTAGATTAAAGTTATCATAATTAACAAAATACAGACTAATGACTGCGATATTGGCATAAATGCAGTTGGTAAAGCCAAGTGCGGAAAAATGGAGAAGACAGTCGACTAAAACCGATTTCCCTTCGTCACTTTATTAGAATTTGAAACTAGGGATAGTAAGCACGCAATATGGCCTTGAGGGGACGACTTCACGCACAAATACGAGTGAAGAGAAAAGTAACAAAAAAATAATGAAGACAACAATCCCCCCACTAAATTTGAAAAGTCACCTACCTTAGCAGTCTAATAAACCACTATAAAGCAGACATTATTAAAAAGAGACCTACCTCAAGGTCCTTCCTCCTCTCCTCTTCCTGAGCTGCAGTCAACTCCTGAGTGATGTCCATCTCTCCGGCAGATCGAAATCGTGATTTCAAGAGATTTGCAACCAGTCGCTGTTTCTCCGAGTCTAAAATTCCAGCTGTCAATGGGCGATTGTCTCTTTCTTGCGTCTGTTCTGTTGAGGCTTCATGCGGTGGAATTGTTGGCGTGGAAGACGGTTGCGATGAAGGTGAGGCTTTGAGAGGTTTTAGTGAAGGTCTAAGATTTTTCACCAAAGTAGCGAAGACGTTAGCTTCAAAGACTCGAGTTTCCGAGGTAAGATCCGGAGTTTGGGTTGAACAGCGTTCATAAGCTTCTTCATCTGCAGATTGAGGATTGAGCATTAGAATCTCTCTAAACCATCAAAGCTACAACAGGGGGACTTTTAGAAACGAGGGAAATCTCTTGAAATAAAAAGTTTATTTGATAGCTACGCTTCATCTGTAGATGAAGAAAAAGTCTACTTTTAAACAAGTAAAAGCTATTGCACTACTAATATTTAACCCGATACAGCACTTTTGTAGGATAAACCAAATCAAAATGTTAGCAAACTATTGGAATTCAATGCTATCTTGACCATTACGAGAAAAGACAGACCAACCATCGTAATTACTCAATCAGCAAAATGGAAATTTTTAAATCAAAAAAATTCAATTTACAATGGTACACGTCAATAGATTTAATTATTAACCATTTACCACTGTTATATTTTGGAGACGGAAAGCGTGATAGACTTACCTCCACGTGGTGTACCCTGGGCAACGTATACTCATACGGCAAAAACTCTGTTAATCGGCAGTTGACACCTAACTTCAAACTGCCATGGCCCGACTGCAAGTCATATTCGACCCCTATCACAGTACTCATCTTACCCTTTCTGAGCCTTTGTGTCTGTCTCTTTTACATCTGTGAATCACTCTTCTGTTTCCCACCCCTCGACTTTCTGTTACTTTGATGTTCTTTCCCTCTATGAAGCCCGAAGTCAGCTCAAGGGGTAATGATAAGTATCATAAAGCCCGACATTTGAAATAAATCAATAAAAATATTGGACCAATTGATTCAAATCCAGATGTTTTTGTTCTACTGTGAGTTATAACAATGCAGTGACTTCTATAAGGACAAAAATGAAACAGAACTCAGGGTTTAGGTAAAGTACATTTCATATTGTGAGACTTAAAAGGTTTTACAACCTTTTACCATTGGGAAACACACAAACACAGAAGAGGAAATAGTTCATCAGTGAGGTAGTATGTACTTATTTTAAGAGGCAATTAGGCTAAGACAGAGAGTCATATGTCATTTTAACCCCAGAATTATTGGACCAAATTGAAGTTCTTTAAACTATTACCACTTTCGTAGGGACAAATTGGATGACGTTTCAATTAAATCTGAAATTGTCCATTCTTCCCACAGTTTTAATGTGGCACCCACCTAATGGATCAACAAGCCTACCAGTTGATAGATAACCTCTGAATTTGTGACAACTGATCCGCCAATGCCTTTTTATCGACGAAAGTGCGAAGTTGTTCAGTTGTGGCCGAGTGACATAAGGAATAGAATCCGCAATTGGATTCATAACCAAACTTTTGAATATTTGAGCTGCTTTTAAATCACTCAGTGATAAAACTCAAACACTTTAACAACAAAGTAGACCAAGTGGAACCCTCAATTACCTAAGCATTTTTTGGCTAAATCTAAAAATACCTGCCAATTAACGAAATTATGTTTCTTAATAGGGGTGTGCGATAGACTTACCTCCACGTGGTGTACCCTGGGCAACGTATACTCATACGGCAAAAAATTCTATTAACAGGCAGTTGACTTCTGACTCCAAGCTACCATCACCTAACTGTATGTCAAATTCGACTACTTTCAGAGTACTCACCTCACCTTTTTTCTAAATTTGTGTCTGTCTCTTTTGCATCTTTGGAAAACTCTTTTGTCCCCCCTCTCGACTTTTTTCATTTTGATGTTCCTTCCCATCTGTGAAGCCCGAAGTCAACTAAAGGGCTAGTGATAACTATCAAAACGCCTGCCATTTGATATAAATAAATGTTTCTTAATAAGTTAAAATAACCAATTTAGGTAAATCTAATAAATCGAAATTTAAAATAGGTGAAATAAGATGAGATAAAATTTACGAGTCAAGCCCTGTCTGATGAGAAGCTGGTAGGCCTCAAACCTCGCCTGTTTTGCAGAATCACCGACGAAGGGTTTCAAAAGAGGTGCAACAGAAACTTCTGGAATTGAAGGTTCCTCTTGACCAGTTTCTTCCAAATTACCTCCTCCAAGACATTCTGGATGAAAAATGGGGTTGTAACCCGGTGGAAGGTGCACTACTTTTGGAATGACAAAGAACTCAGAATTAGCCAGAACCAGACGCGCATCGGAGTTCACCGGCCTCACAAAACCTTCGATGTCATCTATCTTGTCGTGTTCCTCCACACCAGAAAGCGAAATTTTCGGAACTGAAATGAAGCATAAAGATTAAGAGGAAAGTAATTAGAACAATGATTAACGAAGGCCTACATATGCGAGGAAAAATACATGTTATAAAACCGTGACTACTTTTCTAATTAAGTAGGCGCTTAAATTAGTAAGCGATATTGATTAACTTTAAAATCAGAGGAAGTTTGCTTGATATCGAAATAGCAAAGGGCACTATTTAAATCTGGTCTTAAAGTGGTTGTAAACGAGGTTGTCATCAGTCTTATGTTGTTTCCCTCATAAACACAAGGAATTTCAGTTTTGCTTGCTCATGTTTTTTAACAAATGAAAAATATCAAGCTAGATTATTGCAAAGATAGCGAACGCTGAATCAGCAACGTTAATAAACATTCAGTAATGCATTATACTTCATGCGTTCTAGAAAATTTATATTCCGATCACAACTTCAACAAAATTAAAAATCACGACCCAACAAAGTGATGAAGCCTGATAAATAGAGGTGGGAGAACTCGAGCTTCTTACCCTAGGGGGCAGTATTAATTTACAGGGCAATGACATTACAATATTCAGCCTCAAACATTCATAACAACACAATAAGCATTTATGAGACTGATTCACTGGTCTGCACCATCTCTCTGTATTGTTTACCCCTTGCCTAATACATATGCCCTAATTGTCAGTAGTCCTCAAGGAACAAAAAAACTCACTTTGTCTATTTCTCACAATTTGGGCTGTCCTCACTCAGTACTAACGCGTTCTTTCATGCTAAATTATACCCAAAATTCCTCCTCTATTCCCATCTGGTTAATTTTCAGTTGAACAATGCACATGTGATTCTACTTTATCCCTAAAACAGCTTTATCGTCGAGATTGAACCCACTTTGGGTGACATATTTGAGCCATAGCTTTATTATCGAGGTACAAAATACCACTTACGAGTGGGAGGCGTCCACCCATCCAGAGTGGAATTGCTGGGTTTTGATTTCCGTCTAAGATCAGAGAAACGACCATGTTGTGCAGCCTCCAAATCGGCCATTTCGTCATCAGCTTCCTCTTCGGTCGGTGCAATGCTGAAGTCATAAGTGGCCAAACTGTCCGTTGCGTAGATGTCTGCGTCCTCGGAATGAAGCGCTCCCACGCCAAAGGCTTGGCCTACCAGGAAGATCGGAGAAAAGAGTAATTAATAATAACAAGTCAAAGTTGTGAGTTGGATGACTGTTGAAGAGAGAGAGAAAGTGGAAGTTATAAAGTCTAGTTGGGCTGACATTACACAACCTCAACATCACAACAAAATAGAGAATGATAGAAAGAGCCAAACGTAAGACTAACGACCAAAAAGAAAATGCTAAAGGCACAGTAATGAACATGGAGAGCTAGTAGATATGAGAACTTGGTCAAATTATTTTTTTAAGTATTGGAACTTGCCTGAATAAGTTGACTAGCATATGGGACCCGGTAATTAAGTCAAGAAGTAATTCCCGGGATAATCAAACGGTCTATATTTACGAATGGGGGGTGTGCGATAGACTTACCTCCACGTGGTGCACCCTGGGCAACGTATATTCATACGGTAAAAAGTCCAAAGACTGGCAGTTGACTTCTCACTTCAAACTACCATCACCTCACTCTATGCCATATTCGACTATTTTCACAGTACTCACCTCACCTTTGTTCTACCTTTGTGTTTGTCTCTCACATCTTTGAAACACTATTCTGTTCCCCCCTCTCGACTTTTTTCAACTTGATGTTCCTTCCCCTCTGTNTGGATCCGGACATCGCTTTCGGTAGACGAGCCCCAACTTCTATGCATGATCCTCAAGCTGAGTCTGTGACAAACCTTCAGCGACGTGAACAATTATCCCATGTTGGGTTCAATCCCTCAACTGGACCCATTCGTCAGGGTATCCGAGGTATGATTTGAAGGGCTGACGAAAGTTTCCTGTTTATTTTTTTAATTGATTATTTTATTAATGGTACAAGGGAGGTCGTGAAATATATTACCACGTATATTTATTTATATCAAATGGCAGGCGTCTTGATGGTTATCATTAGCCCTTTAGTTGACTTCGGGCTTTATAGACGGAAGGAATATCAATGTAACAGAAAGTCGAGGGGTGGGGAGCAGAAGAGAGATTCACAGTTGTAATAGAGACAGACAGACACAGAGGGAGAGAAAAAGGTAAGGTGAGGTGAGTACAGTGAAAGTGGTCGAATATGATATAGAGATAGGAGTCATGATAGTTTTAAGTTAAATGCCAGTTAATAGACTTTTTGGCGGATGAGTATACATTACCCAGTATCCATCACGCGAAGGTAAGTCCATCTGCAAAATATAGATTTTTATAAATGTCGTCTGACTTAAATGAATCCATTTAAGTCAACTTCAATTTTTTTTCATTTTATTTATACGATTAAGGAAAAAAATGTGAGGCGTGTATTAGATTCGCCCGAGAGGAAAAATCAAAATCTTTCTGACTTTGGGTAACACATGAATCCTTTGAAGAGCATGGCGTTTTTTATCAAGTTATTCCCTTTTATTGAAAGTTCTGTTCCCGCTTTGGCTGTTGTGTCGAATGTGTACCTTTTCATTTGCGTATCTTTTGTCACAAGTGTCTAAAACTGTTAATGGTGAAATAGATTCCTTTGCCTTTTAGTTCAACCGTGTTTACCGGTAGTAAAGGTCAGAATAAGTGGGATTTTTTTTCCTGAAAAACTCCTACTTTTCTAGATTTCGTCATTACCTTTTCTACCACTTATCTAATATTCACCTTTTTGACAGGTTATGGTAGAGTGGCACTTTGATCTCTCATTACCAGATCGGTACTACTTACTTTTGTAAATTCGGCTCATTTTAATGCATGCTCTTAAGTAAAAAAAATATAAATTTTATTCTAGTTGAAGAAGAAGAGGAGATGTGAGTTGTATAATATTTTCCCAATGTGCAGTTAATGTTCCGAAAATTGGTTTCCACAGGATGTCATTTGAAGTAGAGAGTGAATTTTTGTGTCAGTCTTGTCTAGTGTCTCAATTTATATACTTAGCCGCCACTATTATCCTAACGTAACAGCACTTAGATAGCAAGAACTTTTACATTCGCAGGGCTCAGCAGTGTTGGCTCAAAGTGCACGGTTTGAGTTCAATTGGCCATTAAGGTTACAGGAGAGAGAATGCGTGTATTGGGTTTACTATTCGACTAAATGTAGTTTTATACTTCCTTTGTTAAACTACTTGGTTTGGATTAATAGGCCTTTGGAGTTGGTTAACTCCCCAATATATAATATTTATTTATTTGGGGTGTGCGAGAGACTTACCTCCACGTGGTGCACCCTGGGCAACGTATATTCATACGGTAAAAAGTCCAAAGACTGGCAGTTGACTTCTCACTTCAAACTACCATCACCTCACTCTATGCCATATTCGACTATTTTCACAGTACTCACCTCACCTTTGTTCTACCTTTGTGTTTGTCTCTCACATCTTTGAAACACTATTCTGTTCCCCCCTCTCGACTTTTTTCAACTTGATGTTCCTTCCCCTCTGTGAAGCCCGAAGTCAACTAAAGGGCTAATGATAACCATCAAGACGCCTGCCATTTGATATAAATAAATATACGTGGTAATATATTTCACGACCTCCCTTGTACCATTAATAAAATAATCAATTAAAAAAATAAACAGGAAACTTTCGTCAGCCCTTCAAATCATACCTCGGATACCCTGACGAATGGGTCCAGTTGAGGGATTGAACCCAACATGGGATAATTGTTCACGTCGCTGAAGGTTTGTCACAGACTCAGCTTGAGGATCATGCATAGAAGTTGGGGCTCGTCTACCGAAAGCGATGTCCGGATCCAAACCAGAGTATCCCAAACCGAAAGTATTCGTCTTAGGGGCGAAGCTGATCACCGCATAGTCGCGTTCTGTAAATGAACGTAAATCAATAAGTCTCACGAACTAACAAGCTTTAGTGAAAAGTTTTAACGACTTCTGTTCGTGAGCTACCTGTTAAAATTACGTGAAAAAGACCCCAAAAATAACCTAATCCACTCTAAGAAACATGGATTTGACTTCTTTTCCAACTTTGGATGCAATGAGACTAGAAATCTTACGATTCTAGGATGAGAGTAGGAGCTTAAAACTGTGAAAATTCCTCGAAGAGCCATGACAAGCGAAGAGTATATCCATAGCAATTAGTTAGAAACTTCAAGGTTTTCGTACGGATATTTTTATGAACTCACAATAAATAGAAGATGTAAAAGAAGTAGGTTAATAGGATCAATCAAGTAAATCAAATAACTTCAAACTCCCTAAACCATAGAGCCCGCTAACTAGTGTATAAGAGACCATCAAACCGTCAATAATTTGAAATTAAAGTAAGCCTGATTTTTAGAATGACTTCTCATCTTATAAAATCCAATGTTAAATAAAATGAAAACCATAAAAAACTCATCCAAGATTCCAATGAATGTTATAGATAAGTCAGGTGGTTAACCAGGAGTTATTTCGAGATAATTATTTCCCTCGAAATAAGGTATTAAGTCAATGTGCTATTTGTTGCATCTTAACAGACGTAAACTTCATTTAATAAATACTGACCTTTAGTACATTGGGAGGCAGCAATCTTCTCAGCTTCATCTTCGGCGACAACATCAGCAATATCTTCCGACTTCCATCCCATTCGCCGTAGGAGCCTATCTGCCAAACTTGTCCCAGAGGGTATAAGCATACGCTTAAGGATATCATCTGCAGCTGGAATGACCGATTTTCCTCCGAGAGACTCCGAAAGTGTGTCAAAAATGTGATGATCATCGTACTCGCGACGGGTTCGATAGTGACGTGGGGCAATACCAAAGGCGCCAAAGTCCTAGACAATTGAGATGGATGTAAAGCGACAGCAGGTAAAGTGAAAAAGCAAAAGTGATGTATTAACCAACCTCATCATCCATAAAGTCTTCTGGTTTGCCTTGAATCTGTACACTATTTTGCGTACGGTTTCGTCGAGATGATGTGAATGATTGTGGTTTAAAACCTTAAAACGAACGCAGAGTGGTTATTATTGGAAACGCCAAATCAACAGCGAGTGTAAAGTGACTACCTTCTTTAGACCCAACTGTATTAAAATAACCAGCAGAGAAACCTCCAGTAAAGGCCCCATGAAAGCGCATAGGTCGACCACGTTCATTTAACACGCGTTGTTCATAAGCCTGAGGCCTAGCTTTCGGATGCAAAAATCTGGAACTTTCTATCTAGATTAAAAGGAATTTAAGTAAAATACCATCATCATCTTCATCAAAAGGTTCTCCAAAGACAACAAAATGCTGATCATCCTCAGCCATGACCCGATAGGCTAATTTGAAGTTTAATGTGGCTTAAAGTGAAACATTGTAGGTCATTTACAAATAATTGGCACTAAATAGTTAAAATAACTTTAACGAAAAATAGTACATTATAATTCAAAAAGTAGTATTAATAAAACCACGAGTTTAGTTTTTTGATCCATGAAGAGCTTTGAGAAATTGATTCATTTACTATAAAATTAAAATGCAATTCGGAACAAATTCTTTTTCAATTTTACTCGGTCATATTTCAAGAAGAAGGATATGATAATGCAAGTCCTTATAATTTAATATTTTTGTTGAGCCATTTATATTTGATTCTTGCGAATCCACATCTCTAAATCCAGCCTTTATTTCACATGTGGCAGTTTTACCACTCTATTTCAGCTTCGAATTCATTAATCACTTTTTAGGCTTATGCAAATTGGATATATCAGATCGAAATTCCTTTCTTGTAATGAACTCGTCAGCTAAAAAGGAAGATCTTATTAATGCTATGAGGCTTGATAAAATTTATGTGTATCTAAATATCCACGTCCTACTGTAATAGTGAAACACATTTAAGTAAAGTAGGTTCGCCTTCATACAACCTATTAAATTGCTACAAATAAACACATTATCTAAACCTTTCATAGAAAAAATAGCCTTTCTATGAACAATAATCGAAATGGCTATTAAATTTTTAAACAATTCCTAATACTGAAAACTGAAAATTTATTCCATTTATTTTCAGTATTTAAGATTATATCACCTATTTTTCTTTTGCGCATTCTTATAAGGCTCTATAGCGTGTTAGACAAGAGCAATAGCTTTTGCGGATTTCCTTAGACCTCAAATCTATATTCATCTAAACGCCCATTCCGAGTGTATTATAAAATAATAAAGGTTTAAATATTTACTCTACCGACTGCAAAATGTACATTAATTTTCCTATTGATGATTTCATTGGCGTTTAAGGATGAGCAAAATCTTTGTATTTTATATTTAAACTTCTTGCCAAGTTATTTCGGAAAATGAGGTTTGATAACTTTACATCACTTGATTATGGGTTTTGGGTCAAGATAAAGTGGAGCATGGAACTCTGGACTTTACTTTGAATCTTAAACTTATTCTAGCTTTACCATTCGCACCGATATTAATAAATAAGTTCATTCTAAGACTAACAAGACATCATTCGGTTGTCATTCCTAGTATTTTGATCTATCTATTTAATTTCAGTTTTTTTATTATTGCTTCCAATTCTTTTCGGCAAGCCGGAGTTTTTCGAGTTTTGATCAATATTCGGTTAAAATATTTAAATTTAAACCCAAAGAAATATGGACAAATTTTAAATCGGGTCTTTTAGACATTTATTTATTTATATCAAATGGCAGGCTTTATGATAGTTATCATTAGCCCTTTAGTTGACTTCAGGCTTCACAGAGGGAGAGGAACATCAAAGTGAAAAAAGTCGAGAGGGGGGGGGGAGGAACAGAAGAGTGTTTCAAAGATGTAAAAGAGACAGACACAAAGGTAGATGAAAGGTGAGGTGAGTACTGGGCCAGTGGTAGAAAATGACATACAGTGGGGTGATGGTAGTTTGAAGGGAGAAGCCAACTGCCGAATAATAGACTTTTTGCCGTATCAATATACGTTGCCCAGGGTGCACCACGGTCTAATATACATTGCCCAGGGTGCACCACGGAGGTAAGTCTATTGCACACCCCATGATACCTATCATAACGCCTGCCATTTGAAAGTACGTTGTCCAGGGTGCACCACGTGGAGGTAAGTCTATCGTATTCTTAAGAATAATTGTTTAGAAAACCAGCAAGGGTTGAGCACCCCGGTCTTTTAGACATCAAAAAGCACTGACCAAAAAATCTTTTCGATTCTGAAATGGACTGGAAATCAAAATTGTCCCATTTAAGCAAGTAGTGAGCCAATTAAATGAAATGTATTTTTTGAACATTTCACACTTAATCAAAATCTAATTACGGTATCCTATTTATACTTAAAATTAATACTAAAGTGCTATTGATTAACGAAGAATTAATAATGGTAATCCTTCAGTTAAATTACGAATGAGGTTGGGTTTGAAGAATCACTTCGATAATTGCTACCTTTCCTTTCAGCTAAATGATGACAGAAATATTTTAAGGCACTCTCTCAAAGCAAATCATGTATGATACAAATCTGCTCTCGAATTTTTGTTAGATCCGTTTTGTCTTTGGTTTGAGCAATCTGTCATGGTTTATGACAAAAATTTGAGTTCCATCTCTGAATCAAGGTCTATAACTCCTCACCTCAATTGGGTTTGAGCGAAAATAATGAAAATAATTGAATATAGATTAGTGGCAGGGAAGAGCGCAATATTATTGGCCCAGTGACTGTACCTCAGGGGCATATATCGTCTACAACTTCAAGTATTCAAAGTCTCACATCCTATTCAGCTAAGAAATGAAGAATTTAAATTCCATAATCGCATAAATCAAGTCTCCCATCCCTCTCTTTTCAAACAGGGACTAACGATAACAATTATTGTAATAGTAATAAAGTTTTACTCTCACGTATCTAGTAAGTTGAGCATATATAAAAACAAGCAGTCTTAACTGATAAATTCACATCATAAATGAGTCAATATTTTGGGCCATACTAGTGTTCAGTTTCTTCAGTAGTTGCTGCTTCTTAAGGTAAGTTCACTATAAGGTCACAAGTTCATAGTATATATTGAATTAAGCTTTTTGTGATTCATTTTTACCCAACAATCATAAGGTAACATTTTTTTAAATTTTTCTGAAAATATGCGGAGTAGTCTAGCGAATAGTCGTTTGATAGTTTAGTTCAATTGCCAAGCTAAAATTAAATAAAATTCGAAGTGACGAGATATCATAGTAAGAGCGACATGAGCTTTTAGTGACCTCTTCTATATCTACGTTATCTATCTATTTTATTGCCTTCTTTGCGTTGTTTTGTTGTTTTAATGCTCTTTCACCGTTTTCCAATCCCTGTGGTACGAGCCTTAACGCCCTCATTAAGTTAATTTTTAACACACCTGTCTCTTTTCTATTCCCAATAAAAAAATTCTGCCGTCTTTCACGTTTAAATCTTTTCTTGAAGTTCTTGCAGCTTGAAAGGACATTGACTTAATTTTCTTTCCTCCATAGACATCTTCAAAACTCGAGGATCTGTCAGCGCTAAGGTTAGAAACGAAAGTCGGAAAGAGTTTTGACTGCAAAGATTATTATTATTATATCAAATGGCAGGCGTCTTGATGGTCATCATTAGCCCTCAGGCCTCACAGAGAGGAAGGTACATCAAATTGAAAAAAAGTCGAGAGGGGAGGGGGAACGATAGAGTGTCATAGATGTAAAGAGACAGACACATAGGTAGAAAAAAGGTGAGGTGAGTACTATGGAAGTAGTTGAATATGACATATAGTGAGGTGATAGTAGTTTGAAGTGAGAAGTCAAATGCCGGTTAATAGACTTTTTTGCCGTATGAAAGTGATAAGTCAACTGCCGGTTAATAGACTTTTTTGCCGTATGAGTGGGTTGCCCAGGGTGCACCGCGTGGAGGTAAGTCTATCGCAACAACTGCCGGTTAATAGACTTTTTTGCCGTATGAGTATACGGTGCCCAGGGTGCACCACGTGGAGGTAAGTCTAAATATACATTGCCCAGGGTGCACCACGGAGGTAAGTCTATTGCACACCCCATGATACCTATCATAACGCCTGCCATTTGAAAGTACGTTGTCCAGGGTGCACCACGTGGAGGTAAGTCTATCGTATTCTTAAGAATAATTGTTTAGAAAACCAGCAAGGGTTGAAAGTTGCCCAGGGTGCACCACGTGGAGGTAAGTCTATCGCACGCTGTCCAGGGTGCACCACGTGGAGGTAAGTCTATCGCACACACCCCTCCGCTTCCAAATAAGATGTTGATAGTGAAGGCATATTTCCAGGGTGCACCACGTGGAGGTAAGTCTATCGCACACCCACTTGGCTCTCCCCTCAAATTTCAACCCTACACGGATGGGCTGACTGCAAATATTAGTACCCTTAACAAATCAAGAAAACATTTAAACTCGGGGTACATGAAGGATGAGAGCGAGTAAGCAAGTAGAGCATTGCAAATAACAGTTCAGAGTGTCCACAAGTTCCAGAACGATAACTTACGTCTTGAACTCATTTACTGGATGATCGAATGGAAAACAGAATTTCCAGATTTGCTTACATTGCTTTGCTTAAGTCTTCTATCATTGTGCAATTTTACGCACTATAAGCCAATATCCCAGTTAGGAAGAAGAAAAAACAGGTTATTGTTTGCTATATCGAAAACATATTCCAATTTAGCTCGAGCAACGTGCAGTTTTTATTGATTCACATAAACAAATTTAGTAGTTATTCATTACTTCAATGGTGATGGGTTGAAAAAAAAGAAATGAAATGTTAATTTCATCAAGGGAAAACCTTTGATAATTGCTTATCTTTATAGTTTTACCTTGATAGCCATATTCAGCTAAGTTAAGTGAATCACACAGATTTTATTGCCATTTTTTCTTTAAAGCATTATGAAGAGCTAACAACATTTACTGAATCTCAAATATTTAAAGAAGTGCACTACTTTAAGTTGGGAATCAGACAAGCGTCTTTAATTTCGTATGTCTTCAGATTTTTAATTAAAGTTTAGAATTTGAAGACAGAATGAAAAACTATTTTTTGTTACGATACAGCTTTTATTCCCTATTTCGCCTCATTTCATACTTCGTAATTTTTAATTAACTTTATTCAAAGTGCAGTAGTTGATTGGGTATTATTAGCCAGAAAATAGTAATTAAATAAAATTAACAGTCAATAATTCAATTTTAATTTTCAAAGATTATGATATTACCTTTATTTTATAGTAATTATATTACATATGGAAAGTTAAATGCCTAAGTCAATCAGATTAATTCACTAAAATAAAATAACTCTGTTTACCTCTACCGAATTGGGAATTTAATTTCCATTTATATAAATATCATTAATTCAACACCTCTAAGGTACTTATATCCACTTTTATAACTCCTCATGTATCATAAATTAATTATTTAAATATAATCTAACTCACTTTTAATGCGCCGTTGGCTATCCTTTAATTATTTCTTCGTTGAATAATCTCGATATCATTAACTTAAATTAAGCAAGAAAAGATGAATACAATTTCCAAATATTAGCGAGTTTAGAAGTATAAAAAAGATGAATATGGAAACATACGACTGCATTTAGAAATTAAGAGTATTATGAATGAACCTGGGGTGTGTGATAGACTTACCTCCATGTGGTGCACTCTGGGCAACGTATACTCATACGGCGAAAAAGTCTATTACCTGGCAGTTGACTTCAAACTACCATGACCCCACTGTATGTCATATTCGTCTACTTTCACAGTACTCATCCCACCTTTTTCCACCTTATCTACCTTCGTCTTTGATACACTCTTCTGTCCCCCCCCTCTCGACTTTTTTCACTTTGATGTTCCTTCCCCTCTGTGAAGACTGAAGTCAACTAAGGGGCTAATGATAACAATCAAAACGGCTGCCATTTGATACGATAATAATAATAATGAATGAACCTCGTTGCTGAGTTCGCATCTTTCAGGACCTCCACTTCTTGTGAAAAGTTATTGGCCTCCTTCGCACCTCCTTCTGGTTCAAAGTTTATTGTCAGATATTAATCCTTACTTCCCTGAGGGAAACCATATCCACGATAAGCAGAACTTAATGAGTGGCTGATTATATTGAAAGAAATGGACTTCGACGATTTACTCAATTTGACCTTATTTCTATAGTGAAATAGATAATTGAAAACGTCAGGGCCAATCGCTTAATTAGAAAACAGGATACAGACTTTGAATGTAGAAGAAATGAATCCATTAAGACAATCAAGAGGTCCCAATAAGAGATGAATTATTGAATAGTTGAGTTTAAAAGTAAATTATGACCTTTACGAGGAAGTGAGCAGGTAAATGATGGTGGATTTATAGTATGGTGAGATTCATGACTCTCCATTTCACACATTACAAAAATATTTTACCAGTCTTTGCATTATCCTACCATCTGGTAACCACAATTCCCAAGCCCGTTTATGAAATTACATTTCGTTGCTTATCCTGGTTACGGATTATCAAAAGGGAACCTCAGAGGTGAGAAATGGGAATTCTAACAACCTCTCCATTATCTAGACTTCAAAAGTGTGGTTGGCCATTCCAATCACTGAGTGCGTACATACGGAAGTGGGATCTATGACCTTTGACATGACACCTGAGCTCGGTGACCTATGTGCCACCCCCACATAAGAAGGTTGTGTTTCAATAATCTGCAATGGCTTGGACACAACTAATAAAATTTTATTGAAGTTAAATTTTTTGTTTTATCGATAGCTTCTCCACTAGCGTATTCTTTTGTAATGCTTTCTAAATGAGAAATCTTAATTAATAAAGGTTGTCCAATTTGTGATGCCTTGAATGGCATCTAATGCGAACGGAAACTGAGAAAGATTTATTCAATAAATAATCCTTAATATAAACATTTTAAATTGCACAAATGGAAGACAAAGCGTGAAATTGAAGCAAATCTTTCTCGCAGTGCAAATTCTGATTTATTATAGAATATTACACTTTAATGGCTTCCAATAAATTATTAATAATTCTCTGTGATAGCGCATGCATTTATATATAAACAAAGAAATAAAAAAGTAAATTATATGAAACTATTTGTTTAAATCATTCCATTTCTCTCTCCCCTTCCCACCCCCCACCCCCCTTAAAATCGCATTAAGCGTTCACTTCAAAGCTTTCCGATTTGCGGATGCTATTTTAATAATATAGATTATCCTAAGTGCGTAATTGTCCACAGAAGTGCCTTAGTATATATACACTAACCTTCACCCCCCTCCCCACTCTCTAGTCCTTAATCGTGCTCTTTGAATTTCAACAAACTACCTCGCCTGCTTGCTTCTTGGGAAGTACTTTAAACAACCAAATGACTACGCAGTTGCGATCAGAACTAATTATTAAGAAACAGTAAATACACATATCTAAATTATGTACTTAGTACCCCAAGGCTTTTAAATTCTCGGACGAAATTATACGCAGGCTGTGAGGAAGGAAAATAGTCATGGGAGCTATATTGCAAAACTGTTATGCGATTTAAAATAACTGTCAATGACAGAGCATAATTATCACACAGATTTTTAAGTATTGGAACTTGCCTGAATAAGTTGACTAGCATATGGGACCCGGTAATTAAGTCAAGAAGCAATTCCCGGGATAATCAAACGGTCTATATTTACGAATGGGGGGTGTGCGATAGACTTACCTGGTGCACCCTGGGCAACGTATATTCATACGGCAAAAAGTCTATTGACTGGCAGTTGACTTCTGACTTCAAACTACCATCACCCCACTGTGAGTCATATTCGAATACTTCCACAGTACTCACCTCACCTTTTTTCTACCTTCGTCTTTGAAGCACTCTTCTATTCCCCCCCCCTCTCGACTTTTTTTCCCACTTTGATATTTCTTCCCCTCTGTGAAGACTGAAGT
>UZAE01012235.1:31441-50889 GCA_900617975.1 Rodentolepis nana
AACAATCTATCTCAATAATATTTCCTCTCAGTAAATCCATGCTTACTTTGGATCACTTGGATCACTTTCATGGGTCTATTTTAATTTTTCCGGGGTAGGGGGAGAAAGTGACCAAGTTTAGGGTAAGTTTTTATTGAAAAAAATTTTGAATTAATTTAATGAAATCTGCTTCAATTGGAAGAAGGAAAGATATCTTTACACCCATGATTAGAGAACTTGACGTTTTATTACTCCTCTTGTTCACCAAGCAAAATGAACCCGTGAACTCAGTTGACCTCGAGATCACTCCATCTTCTGCCCCTCTGCACGATAACCCATACATTTAGTTTTTCGAATGAAATAAATTCGATTTTCCATTTACTTTAATGATGGCTTTTTTGTTCAACAGCGTTTAAAACAAACTACTGAACTCCATTTCAAATCTGCGACAGTTATTCTAATTCAGCTAACGGCTAGTTGATAAAACAAATAATGCCACTCATGCGTAATACAGAAATCAATTTTTCTGCCAAAATATTATGAACGAGATCGATTTTGTCCCCCCCCCCTCCCCTAATTCCACAGAATATTATTTATTTAGTTGCGTCTCACGAATTGAATCCCCACCTATTCTTATCGATCACTCCACCAAATATCGATTTCCTAACGCTGTGAATTGATTGCTTACATGGGCTTGGGGACTATACCTTTTACTATTGTTGTAAGTACAATAAACAAAGTTAATCTAGATGGATCTTTCAAAGTGCTCCATTAGGCATATTTTGCCGGACGGGATTGATTTCCATCTTTATGGAATAAATTACTGGCTATAAACGCTCACTAATCTTTATGGCAATTTCATTTCTGCTCCTCTACCTTTAAGCGACTATAACTACGTTTTAAACCTATTCCATGTCTGCCACCCTCAGACAGTGTAAATTAACTTTAACCCCTTTAAACCACTACAGGTATTAATCTATTGAAATTGCATCATTATTAAACAACCAACCAATAGAATAGCAAACATTTGCACTCAATGCAACTCACGGGACGTGTCGACAAATTCGGATTTTGAGTGCAAACGGACCAGTTAGAAAACATTGCTTTCTTCGAGATCTCTTTGTTGCCTTGGCGTCGCTGTTAGCACCTTTATGATCCTCTTCTGGGGTGCGCGATAGACTTACCTCCACGTGGTGCACCCTGGACAACGTATACTCATACGGCAAAAAAGTCTATTACACCGCAATCGTTTGACTTCTATTTATTATGATTAGCTTAAAACAAAGCTATAAGAGAAATCGCCCTCGTCAGGGCGAATCACAACGTCTACAGTTCCTCAGTGGAATGCTGGAGGGATGTCACAGGACGAAAAGATCCAAGTCCAGAAAATCCTACAAACCTATGATGTAGACATTTTCACAAACTGCTATAAATGTACCCCCCACCATTGGAGGAAGCTGAAGCCAAAGTTTAATGGCTAATGATAAATATCATAAAGCCTGCCATTTGAAATAATAATAATAATAATAATGATCCTCTTCTCATTATTTGAAACGATATTTGTCACTTCTTTAAATGAGTAATAATAATAATAGCAATAGCATAAACTTCAGAAAAGAACCCAGTTGTTGAGTTAAGAAAGAGAGTCGTTTAAATTAAGTCCAAGTACTTGCTATCGTGTCCCGAAAGAGTGGAGAGGAAATTTTTTCTGCTTATATCCTTGTCTACTTCAATTAAAATATATCAAAGTTTCAATGATCTAAACCTAATTGTCTTTCTTCGCCAGAGTATCAATCTCATCATTGAATTGCAGTATCATCCATTTACTGCACACTGCGTGCTCTCATGTTAATCCTAAGGAAAATCTTTTTCCTTAGAACTTAAAGAAAATGCGCTATTTACGATTACTAAACTGAAGATGGGAACATTTGTGAGATAGTTCTCGAAATCAATGACGGATTACTGAATTATTTAAAACATATCAATCGTGTTGAATAAGTATTCAACCCCCCCCCCCTTGAGGTTCAAAATGTGACTGTGTATTGATTATCGATTTCATTGACCCAGCTAATCTATTGTATTTCCCAATTACTGTACTAGGACTTCATGCTTTTTCTCTACTATGGTGACATATATTTTTTAACCTAAGAAGGGCATTTGTCTAATAATATATATATATATATATATATATATATATACCGAAGAGTAAGAACATAAACATCTACTGTATGCGATTATATTCGTTGATATTGGCTTTAGGGTCAAGGTATCTATTTAGTCTATGGTGATCACATCAACTCTCTTTCTCTCTTCTCTTCTAATATGTGAGAAACCCTAATAAAACTACTGCCCTGTTCGTAACTCTCACTTAAGATAATGACTTTTCTAAACACACACAGACAGAGGTAGATGGGGGGGTGGGGGGGGGGGGGTAGGGGGGTTTGNGGGGGGGGGGATAGGGGGTTTTCAGACTGATGTCCTTTAACGTACCATAAAGTTTACCAGCGCCGTTATCTTCTAAAGCGATGAAAAATTAACCAGGGAAAGCAGAAAGAAAGAATGTCCAATCCCATTGAGGCAAGAAAGCCATTAAGAATATGATTTATTTATATAGGTGCATTAATCTCAGCTATTTCAATCATTTCCGACTTTTTTTCCAAAAAAAAATTATCTCCAGAATTAGCAGGTGTCTATTTGTGCAAAGCAAAGGGAAGATTTATCAAATCTATTAAATTATGGAAGCAAGATCCCAAAGCGAAAAAAGTTTCATCCTTTTTTGAAAAAATCGATAATCGATCTTCTACGATGTCAACGTTGTTGTCCATGTCACTGACATTTCACTTTTTATAAATTTTCCAATATTTCTCACCCTCCATTCCCTCCCCCCCCCACTAGTCCATAATTTTAGTTCTATTTTCACAGAGAGTCTTGCGACTGTAATCTGATTAATTGAATGCAATTAAAGGCTCCCTTTTTAACAGTTCAAAGAAATTGCAGTAATACAGCATTCATACCTACACGGTTAGTCGCCATTCCAATTCATAAGTGAAAAGAAAGCCTCTACCTGGAGAGTGTTTAAGAAATTTTTCGCTCTGACTAATGAAAATGATTTGCAAACTTTAATTAACATGTGACTTACTGACTGCCATATCAAAAGTACGACTTGAATCATAGGGAGTATTGGTTCATTAAAGAGGACTTAATTCAGTATTCAGACACACACCCCACACATCTCCCTTCTTCCATCTTTCCAGATTCTATTTACATCTCTAGACTTTGTTAATTGAAATTGGTCTCAATGAAAGAAGGTATATTCAACTGAGCCCTATTGCGCTTGTCAAATTAAAATAATAAATTAATATTCAAAGCATCATAATTACTTGCTCTATGATTAGAAACTTTGATTTTAAGGGATTTGAGAAATATGGTGAATACAAGTTATTCCAAAAAGAGACTCTTTTGAGGCGCAAAGGTGACAATTGTAAGTAAATATATAAGGAAATGTGTCATTAAACCGATTCTACACAATTGAATAAGTAATCACCTGTAGAGATCAATTGGTCATTTAGAAAGTGCCAGCGTGAATGAGAACGAACTTGAAAATTTAGGCGATAGCGTATAATATTTCAATTATTTATTTAAGCCAAATGGTAGGCTTCACAGAGAGGAAGGAACATCAAAGTGAAAAAAGGAGGGGGGGGGGAGAGGGGGGACAGAAGAGTATTTCAAAGCTATACAAGGGACAGACACAAAGACAGAAAAAGGTGAAGTGAGTGCTCTGAAAGTGGTGGAATACGAAAAACTGCGGGGTCTTAGTAGTTTGGAGTCAGAAGTCAACTGCTGGTTTATAGACCAGGGAGCACCATGTGGCAGTAAGTATACCGCACAACCCACACTGACGCATATCGAGCTCGTGAGTTCCAACTTTACATACGTTAGCCATAACTTTACATGTCAAACCCATCAAGAGAATTGAAAATAAAGTCTAAAATATATTACTACAAGGCATCCAGAAGCCATACTTACCAGAATTGCCAAGAATCATTCAAAACACTTGGTCCAAGATTTAGTCTCTGAACGAGGTTTCATAAAATACTCATGTTTTGGCTGATGCAGGGATGTGAGTTAGTGTTTAGTCATCTTAGCATTGTCATACGCTATCAAATACCAAGATCGCTTCATTACGCCCATCAATAAAACTCACGCGTTAACTCAAATAAACCTCAAGAAACATACTCTCTTCGACCTACTCCCACTGTCAGGTCCTCAACCAGCTCCTCTCTATGTGATGTTTCTTATAGCTTCTTCTTATTTATAGGAGAACCATCCAAATTTTTATTTACCTCTACCTCATTCCAATTAAGTACTATGGTTCCAATCGGATATCCATCTTCCTAATCTGCAGCTTTGAATTTGGAGTTCCTTGTATAGAACTAATATCTCAACCAGATGCCACTAAATTCTTAATTCTCAACATCGACGCGTTATTTCTTGAGGATTCATTGGCAGACCGCAGGTAGCCGGATAATTGCTGATAGTCATTCCTCCAATTCGGGGTGAAGAGGTAGTGCTTATGTAAAGGCTCAGTGATGGGATATTACAATATATAACTATCAGATAAGATTGGAGCTTTATTTCAATGTTCTTGATTATATAGAGCACTTTACATCAAGTATAAAGTATATATTTATGCCGAATGGCGGGCTCTATGATAGTTAGCATTAGCCATTTGGGTGACTTTGGGTTACACAGAGGGAAGGGATATCAAAGTGATTAAAAGTCGAAAGGAGAAACAGATGAGTGATTCCCAGATGTAAGAGACAGACAGACACAAAGGTAGATAAGAAGGCAAGTTGAGGTGAGTACTGTGAGTGGTCGAACATGACATACAGTCGGGCCATGGTAAATTGAAGTCAACTGTCGGTTTAAAAAAAATTTTGCCTTATGAGCTCATTTTACCAAGACTCACCACGTGGAATTGAGTCTACGTCAAATCCCAATATTATGAAATTGGAGATGCCGGGGATCGAACCCGGGGCCTCTCGCATGCAAAGCGAGCGCTCTACCACTGAGCTACATCCCCTTGTACGGGAGCATAAATGTGAATATTTTGACTCTTAATAGAGTTGTTGGAAGTTGTTTTTACCCAAGTCCTTCTCAATCCCATCAGTCCCATTACCCACCCATTTCAAACTTCACATTTCTCAATCATTTTATCCACGTGTATCTAATCTCGCCCACTTGCCAATCAAAGTGAACATGTTCTTTATCATAGTTAAGTAATTTTATGCCTTTTCTTTAATCTATACTTAGGCTTAATTAAATTTTCAATTTTTAGGTTAATCATTATTAATTTTATTACTACTTAAAATCTGTAGCCAAATACCAAACGCGGATTACGATTACTCCAAGTTTTAAATTATATTATATATCAATATAACTCGTCTAATTTGGTTCAAATAAAATAAAGACTTGAAATTTCTACGAACCACTTCCCAATTAATGAAGATGTTGGCTATTCGTATTCTCTCTTTGATTGCCGTGTTAGTATTCGATATTGCGCAGTCATTATAAGTAGAAGTCGTTCTTCAATTAGAATTCTAAAATAAATTACCAATTTGCAATCGCATTTGGTTTACTCATTAATCATACATCATTCTGACAAAAGCAATTTTTCGGGTTAATTTAATAAGCAATAATGAAGTAAGTTTATGACATTTGTTTGATTTTGAAATTGATCAATTTTAAACAGATCGCAATTTGGAACAGACCCCAAAACTCAATATCCCATGTCGATTAACAGGGTGAGCGCCCAGAAACTCCGTTCCAACTTCTAACCATGAGTAGAGTTAGAATATTGATTAATCGACTTTGAAAGGTGACATTAGTCATCGCATGCTTACTGCTGGGGCCTCTTTGTTGTAAAAATAACTACTTACGTTACATGATGTAACTTATATTACTTTCAAGAAAATTTGGAACTTAAGGAGACCACAAATCCAAAATTGACTGATGACTTGCATTATATGCATGACGGAGGATTCACTTTAATAATTCTTAAGATAAATTTTGGGAAAAGTGTTAATCAAAATTAGTTTTGACGAAGTTATTGGTATGTTGTGAGCTTTAATGAGCTGAATTCAATCACCCACTAAAACAGGATTTCGATTATCGATTTTTCTACTCGCCCCTTTTTGCGATGACTCAGTTTTTCCTTACGTGATCCATACATTACCATTTTGTGTCACACGTTCAAATTGTTACCCCTAATGCTCCTCGTCTTGCTCTTTTTATAATTTTTGCGAGCCCGCATGTTCTAATTGATTGACTCTTTCACTCTCTTGAAATCAATCTTTGTTTTTTTTCAGTGAATTCAATGTCACTCTCGTATATATTTTCACTCCCTCGAGACTGTCTGCCTTTTGCTAGTGGAAAGAATAAACTCAGTGCATTAAATTTATGATTTTCCTTCCTCATATTTTCAATTAGCAGTTTATAATATTCATTGCAAGCTATTGATGACCTGGTTATTCCATAATGTAGGCATTAAGGCGATTCATTCTTCATTCACCGAAAATCACAATACTGAAGAAATGAATTCCGATCTTGGTTGGTAAATTACTTCAACTAACAAAATGGTTTATCTCCCATAGAGCGAATATTTGTGCAAGTAATTGAAATCAACATCTTCAACGAAGCAGCACATTTCAACAGTGATCATTACTGAAGTATAACGTCTACGAAATCCGAAATATCGTGTCAGGTTATTGCCTTCCCAGTCATTAAGAGGTAAATGAATTGAAATAGAAGCGAAATGATTACCCTGAGTAAAATGCTTGCCAATGAGTAGCAGACGTCGGAGTCAAGGATCTGGTAACCGTTGGCAGTTGGCAAAATAAAAATTTTGGTGGCACAATTGAGATAAAAACTTTCTAAGCATTGGTGCCATAGCAACCAAGATTGCGTGATGCGTTTCAAAATTCATGTCATTTATTCACTTTAGCCAAGGTCTTTGCCATTAAAAACAGCAAATTTTTAAATAATTTTTGCATGCTTTTTCGTGTTTTCAGTCTTTTCTAGTTTTATAAAGTAAGTTAATCCTTTTCTAAAAACCCCGCCAGTGCTTTATGTGCACAAATTCATTTCAATTAAATATACACTGCTTATATTATTAAAGTAGACACGAAAAAGTGTACAGAGCAACTAGTTTCCGATTCGCATTTTCTACCATCTTCGCTGAGTAATGGGAGAAGACAATAAGAATATGTGAAGCAGATTAAAGTCGAACAAAATTATGGAGGTGTACTTATTATGAAGACTGAACTATCACTGGTGTCGCAGGCATCAGGACCCGATATTCCGAAGTTGGAGCATAGTTACTCGAAGATATTGCAATCATAGGGCCGTGAACACTACTCGTTTTCCGACTGAAACTGCCTTGATAGAGTGAAGATTGGTCTGTGGGTGTGGCTGCGTTTCTAGCCAACAAAAGAGGCATGTTCGCTCCACTTACAAAGAGATTTCCATTCGGAAATTCACCGAAGTACCGCTTACCGTAGGATGGTACCAAATCGTAGGGAACTTGGGTTGGTATTGCACAGGGCAGAAGTGTCGACAATAAAGAAAGAATCCCTCCTAAGATTGTTATCATGTAAGCCCATTGAACTTCACAATGTCCTAAAGGTGAAAGAAAGATGTAAAATCGCGTGCGATATATTAAAGTGCAGATTTATTTTCCTTGTCGAAGAAGAATCTGCACCCTGAAGAGTTTTATTCAATTTATTTGGTGCTGATCTAGGTGCGAACAGCAACATTTTTGGAACTCGGTTTGATCTTATTAAACACTATGTAAAATGTAAAACCTTTCAGTGTTGTTAAATAATAATAAAAGCATTTATCGAAAACAAATTCATCTTATTGATTTTTCAAGTTTTCATACCATACATACATTCATAAAAATAATTTCTAAGCGATCCTAAGAATAGAAAAAATTAAAGAAGGAATCGGATATATAAAATTTAGGAAAGCTTACTAAAAGTTTCAATGCATTAGAATATATAAAATTTAAACCTCCATTCGTCAAAGTTACAACTCGGTGTGACCTTCAACAGATAAAAATTATAATGAGCTCATGTTTGAGAATTTAAACATTTGAATTTGTTACATTTGACGTCAGTATAATTTCACAAAGTTTCAATTCCCCACAAATATCTATATCCTTTCCTTGATAATATTTTTATTACCTTTGAAAGCCAAATATCAGCATTTTCGAGAAATCATAAATACGCATTCTGACAAGGCTATGGTGTAAACTGATTGTGCTTATCAAAGACTTATGAATCAGGTAATATGATAATTAAAAAAACCGGGAACGGAAAATTAACTCCCATTGTAAATTAGGATTTAAAATTTGCCATGAAATGCATGGCTCTTTTTATGGTACATTTGGTGCTGAATTCTTAATCAAAGTAACTTTCGACTAACGAATCTATCAAATGTGTAGAGGTCTACCAGTCAACCATTAATCAATATTCGTTCAACGTAGCGTTACTTTTACTCAATTCCTGATTGGTTTTGCAGATAAATTTTTTACCACAATACCAACTCTAGCTTTGCTACTTTGGGTAGATCCAGGGCAATGTCTAATGCTGATTTCAGTCTCAACTTTCACTTGTCGGAGATTTAAGCAACAGATGTTTTCCGAAATACCTTCTATAGTCTTTAAATAATAACTTTAATAGAACAAATTAAGTAAAACAACTGTGGAATTTTGCGTTCTTGTTCTTATGGAAAGGCATGCTGTATCTTCGAGTAGACAATTCCGACATGCAATTGATTTTGAAGGCTTTCAAAAAGCGGATGAGAAAGTACTATGATAAGAAATAAAAGCACTCGAAAATATAAATAAATTAATATATTAAAAAGCTTAATGTACATCAAGATTTAATTCACTTGCAATTTCGATTTTGCTTCTCTCAGGTGACCAGCTTTTGATTGATTGGGGAATATTATAGCACTTATTAATATCAAGCACTTATCTTTCAACAAAATTTAAAGTGAAAAAAATTGAAAAAAACAATAATTATTTTTGAGTTTCAGATAGTTTTGTTCTCTTTGCCAAATTATGTTGGTATTGAATATTCAATAGGCAAAATATTTGAAACACGCAAGGCTTACGTTACATCGAAAATCTTAAATGAAAACTATATGCATAGGTAAAAGTTGGCATATCCTGCAAGTAATTAAAAACCAAACCGAGTTTTTTTAGTAATTTGTTTTAACTATATATAGAAGGTTAATTTCTCTTGCTTCTATTTGAAATTTGATAATAACTAAACCTTTAAAATTCATCGAAATCTTCGCATTTTGCTATAATGGCTTAACGTCCCATTCATTCAGTATATAAATGGTGATTTTTTCCAAAGAAAATACATATAATATTTAAAAAAAGATAATTGCGATTTCTGAAGGGACTTTCCTCTTGAATTACTCACATATTTTATTTAGATAAAGTTATTATTTTTTGATATTTCTGAGTGGCGAAGTTCCAAAACGTCGCATCATGATAAGTCAAAATTTCTTTAAATGAATTTAACCTTAACATCGAAGACTGCCTCACCAGATAAAAAATAACCTTGAAAATGAAATTTTATTTTTGGAATTTACAGGTGTGACATTGGAATGAACGTTGTAGGCATGAAATAGGAGTTATCCTTTTCAGTGAGAAACAGCATAACTTACAATATCTACGATTCTATTTTTCATTAGCGTGATAATGAGTTTTTTTTATATTTAATTTAATTAACTTTGGATTTCAAAATCTAATTCGTCTTTGATATTAAAAGTAAAACTGAATAATGCCAGTACTCATCTTGCTCACCCAATTTCTTTGTGTGAGTTGGGCAAAAACAAAAGATTTGTAACTTACCAATGTTGTAGATATCTGCAGACGGACCACAAATCTGCCTTACCTCCTCGTTCCCCTTCCAGCCAACAGGATACATCACACAAGTGAAGCCCACAAGTAGACCTGTTTAAGTGATAAATAGGGAAAAAAATACATTTTTATAATAACTGCGCCTTCACATAAATCTTATAATCTATTTACGAGCTTTGGTCAAAGTAGTGAGTGTGTGGGAGATTGATAGATAGAAAATCACTCCTAGTTCTCCACAGCCTTAATGCATTGAGCTCATTTTGAACCCTATCTAGCTCATATTCTATGACAACGGTCAAACGAACCACAAACCTCCCTCTAACCAATAGAACACCTGGTTGCCTAAATCCGAAGTGTCGCATTCCCAGTCTTATTCCTTCCAAAAATTTGCCTTCATCCATTCTTGAAAACAGAAACCACAAGATGAACTGCACAATTGGAATTCAAGATTAAGTGAATAGGAAAATGGCATTTGAATTCCGTTTAGTTGGAAATCTAAAAAAAACCTCCAACTCAATCATTGGTTAATTTTATTTCTTCGCTTCAATTCACTGTGGAAAAAAATTTGAAACGCTTTATTACATGCAAATCACAAAGGCTCCATTTTTAACATTTCACTTGAAGAATTTATTTAAGCCCTTCTGTTTCTCAACAGAAAATCTTGAGATTTAAAATCCCGTTTTCTATTGACGAAGCGCTTCTTTTAACATTACCTTCCATTCAATTTGCCATTTGAATAAATATATTTCCACCAATTCTATTCCATATTTTGAATTTACAAATTTCCATAATTTAAAACAAGCCTTTATAAAAAATAATTAATTTTATAACTTTGATCTAATTTTCGTAAAGCCATAAGATAATTGACTTTTGAAATCTGAAGGACGGGTAACTGTTCCTTTTCATTTCTGTTTAGAAATTTTTTATCCAAAACTAGCCCAACTTTTAAATAAATAATTCTTATTGAAGAATGCAAATTCAATCAAAGCAAGTGCCTTCAATTGCCTTGAAAAATAATTCTCACCAGCTCATCAAATACTTTGAAGGTGTTTGGAAAGTGTGGTTCAAATTACGCCTTCCTAACTCCATAAATTAGCTTACATTCCAGAAGTGGAAATCTTCCTTTTTTCTTCATCGATATGGGGGTGCACGATAGACTTACCTCTCTAAGTGGGGCACGTATATTCATACGGCAAAAAGGTCTATAAATCGGCAGTTGACTTCAAACTACCACCACCCCACTGTATGTCATATTTTACCACTTTCACAGTACTCACCTTACCTTTTCTCTGCCTTTGTGTCTGTCTATCTCTTTTGCATCATTGAATCACTTTTCTGTTCCCCCTCTCGAATTTTTCCCACTTTGATGTTTCTCCCCTCTGTGAAGCCAGAAATCAGCTAAATGGCTATTGATAGCTATCATAAAGCCTGCCATTTGAAATAAATAAATAAATTCTTTATCGATATTCAAATCTTGCTTCTAATGTAAGTGTCAGCTTCTCTAATCTTCTAATTACATTTATTTATTTATTCATTTACTCGAAGGCGCAGCCAACCTGACTCAAAATCCATTTATCTCATGTGGTATTAAATAGGTGGTAAGTGACTTGCTGACGGATGAGTAATACTTTAAGCGATGGTTTCTTCTTAGCTGCTTCTAGACCCTTGGGATGTGGTCGTGCGACTTCCAGTAAATCGATATAGCAGACTACTAGACATGGCAATTGAGAGTTTCTCTCGAGAGCAATGCGAAAATTCGATTTGATATCCAGGTACAAACCGACAATATACTTTGATCAAATGAACTTAAAGCTAGATTTTACTTATATTTGTGCTTGTGATCTGTGATTCATTGTACTCAATATTTAATTTAATTCTGATTATAATGCGACATAAAGGAAGTAAATTAAATGGAGTGTCAATTAGTAAGTAGTGTAAATGTTGACAATATGTAATCTTAAAATAAAATTTCAGTTTCATTTACGACTGCCGCTGAAATCACAACTCAAAGTCATAAACTTAAGCAGTATAACATTTCAGGCAGAATATTTTTATTCATGGCTACTCTCTGCATTAATTAAATAAAGCATGCGAATCAACTTATCATTTCGACAGCGTACCTATATATTTATCCCCTTTCTGTTCCAATATAAGCACAATTATTGGGGCTCTATTCGTGTTGAAAACTTCAACTTTTACTTAGTCCACATTTACTAAACCTCTCTCCTTAAAAACCGCATGTGCTAAGACCAAAAAATTGGCAGACAATGTAGACAGATGATTTGCACTTCGCAACCTTATCTCTCACAATTGCTAACCACTCATGGAAGATACAATTATTCTTTCAACATTTTCCTCATTCACGAATAGACTCCAATTAGCTCTACCTGCAATATTCGGATTATTGCAATTCTTCTATTTCCCACCAAACCCCAAAAATACCAAGAAAGTGATGCTGGAAATGCCATTGGTTGTATACTAAATGTCAGATTGAGGTAAAAAAAGTTTTTCGGATTATGTCTAAATCATTCTACTTGCTGGAAGGCAGTCATTGTACCTTTTAGGATAGATTGCTCTAATTAAATGGCAAACAGAAAAGGGAATATCGTGGAATGACCGTTGGACTTCCTGCTAACAGTAATGTCAAATGCAACCAATTTGTATCAACGGCTAAATGTTTGCATAGAACTATTCTGAATTTAATCAGATGTCAAAAGAGTTGTATTTAAACATAGCGGCAGACAACCATGAATTGATAATGGAACAATGAATAAAGCAGTATGAAAGCATTTTTACCATCAACAAAACTAAATCTAGCATTAAGATTTGCTTTACCTGTTCTATCGGCCTCCTATGTAATTGCGTATTCTGTTATTTCATTGAACAATTGGAAATGAAAAATACTTTAATAGAATCCGAAGTAAACTCTGATTATTTAAATTGAATCATCTCACTTATTCTGCTTAAACAAAGTGCATCTTTGAAGAATAAGTAAGCTTAATACTGTCAACGATCATTGGTATAGCTAAGCTTCAAATTTTGATGTACACTTTCTCAAAGTCTCCCAGACAAGTGATTGAAACCACGATAAACGAATTAAAGAAAGCTTTTCTGCCTTTAATAGTAAAGGAATTGGGCATTTAAGAATGTGGCATTTCCATACAATTGCCAGAATTGAGACAAATTTTGAGAACTGACCTCCAGTTTTTGTGGGCATTTCCTTTCCAGCTGCTTCATTGGAGTCTGGTTTGATTTACTTTTTAGGCGTGCTTTTGTATTAAATTCTTCCATTTATCATTGACATGTTTCCGAAAATTAACCTTAGTTTGTTTATGACTCATAGAATTGAGCAACATCGTGAAAAAAAAACCTACATTTTCAAGTTGATTGAGAACACTGGTCGATTCCCAGCAATAAGCTCAATGACAATAGTTCTGTAAACCTTGAAATGTCCGATATTTGGAGCTTACGTTGTCTTAAGCGTTGAATGATCAATAGATCTTGACAACAACTCTGCTAGTTGTTCGGGTAGCGAACTCAAGGTGAATACTATGCAGTCAAGCTGGAAAATCGAAATGACCGACTTTGTGCCCCCCTTCCAAACCGACCACGAAAATACAAAGAATAAAGGTGGATCTGCTATATCATCACCTTTGAAGGTAGCTCGTTTTCGAATAGAGCTCCATTATCTGCCAGTAGAATATATGCGAATATTAATTTAAAATGTAGAAGATAAGGAAATTCTAGTTAACTAAATAAAATACAAAATTCGCTTCCATAATGGCCAAAGTTTTTACTAACCTAGTTCAAAATCTCAAAAATATAGCATCTTTAATAATTAATGGAAAAATGAATTCCTAAATCACGAATGGATCGACCATTTTTAAAAAAAGGCATTATGGATTTGGAATTAATAAAATATTAATAAATATTTTGCCATATTTAAACTTAAGATAACCATGATTTGTCTTGGATAAATAGAGGGCTCAAATGATTAAATTTAATATCCGTTATTCCCACGATGCAGGAACTGTTGGCGGGCTGAAACACATGCCTTAAAAGCCAACGTCAACTTGGCAAAGTAGGTAAAAAAGGCTTTACTCACCGGAAACAAGAAATCCAAACTGACAGAGTTTGCAAACGCAGCCATTTGCAAGAAGAATTACATTAAATCCGGAAACAAAGATGAAGAAGGTAAGGAAGAACAGAATGATGCACGACACTGCTAGAGTTATGAGTCCAATTTTCCACGTCATGTGAGGAATATCCGCAAATGAATAATGTCCACAATTTGGTTGTAGGTCAATCCCAGACTCAACTCCACTGCCTATGAATTGTAAACTCGGTGTATAGGTGGCGTAAACGCATCGTCTAAATAAACCCACATGGCTGTTTAGTTGCTTATCTATAGTAGTTGAATTAGCTCCCCACAAAGTGACCTTGAATATGCCTTTTAGCCAATAGGGAAAGAAGCACCCAGCTGTACAGAGAATAGCCGAACTCCAAGCTAAAAGAGACCACAAAATCCAAAAGCATCGTATTCTCGCAGTCATGTGGTCGGAGCAGTGCGTGGAAAGGAATTTAGCCGACATGACAGATTTCTCGTATGTCCCAATGGGCCAATCATACACGTCCAACAATTCCACCAATCAAAATGGCAAAAAAAAGTGATGACTCTGGGGGTGGGTAAATTCTTATTGGCTTCTCTGTCATGACACACGGGTTTATTTTTATCATCATTCTTGCTGAAAGAGCTATATCTTGGTAGAGGGCATTTTTTACTCCTTAAAACGCTTTACCTCGGTAATTCACTTAGTTTCGATGGGACAAGTGTAAACTAAATGAAAGTCTATAATAATTTATGCCTGTTTTTTGAGGGTTTACAAATGGCACATAGGCAAAGGTATCAGCAAAGATTCTCATTTTATAAAGTTGATTATTGTCATACAACCTTAATAAATTCATACTGAATTAAATGTATTAAGACTTTCCAAGGGAAAGATTTTTATATAGTTCTATTAACTTTAATTCTATTAACAATTAAAAATCCAATCGAATCTGGCAAGAAATAGATTTATAAAAAAAATTCGCAAACAAATAACATTCGCGCAATATGGGATTATATATTATTTTAGGCGTTCATCAATAAGTCAACAATTACTACTTGGTCAGTTATGTCATTCATCAACGATCAGTGTCTACTATGACAGAGGTTGGGAATTTGATTCTTATCACATGCATAAAAGTGATTAGAATGGCCAATTAGATTGGTTGTCTCTGGCCGACATTGGAGAAGGAGAAAACCACTGCTCTCTCCCCCCCCCCCCCCCCCCCCCCCACCTCGATGTTTGTGCATTTGTGCTGTCAGAGTTTAATGAACTAGATAGAGGAAGCATTCAGATGTCCCCTTAGGTCTAGCGTTTCTATGACCTTGGTAAGAATGGCCACATGACAAATTGCCATTTATTTATTTATATCAAATGGCAGGCGTTTTGATGGTTATCATTAGCCCTTTAGTTGACTTTGTTCTTCACAGAGGGGAAGGAACATCAAAGTGAAAGAAAGTCGAGAGGGGGTGGGGAGAGAACAGAAAAGCGTTTCAAAGACGAAGGTAGAAAGGTAGAAAATAGGTGAGGTGAGTACTGTGGAAGTAGTCGAATATAACATACAGTGGGATCATGGCAGTTTGAAGTCAGAAGTCAACTGCCGGTTAATAGACTTTTTCGCCGTATGAGTATACGTTGGCTAGGGTGCACCACGTGGAGGTAAGTCTATCGCACACCCCTGACAAATTGTCATTGAGACAGGGAGAATTGATCGCATTTCATGGGTATTCTATTCGTCCATTAGGACAGCAACAATTTACAAACCCCCATTAAGATCCGAATTTGATGAAACCTACTCTTTTGAACTGGCGTTCAACTCAGCAAAGAATGCATTCCAAAGATTTTATGGAAGTAAACAAAAAAATTTGGTTATTCATATTGTCACTTTCAATTTAATAATGAATGCAAAAATGAGAGGAATTGGCTCAATGCAAACTCTCGACAGGTGGTGGATTCCATGATTAGGAAATCATGATGTCAGCGGTGATTGGAACTAAGGGACTCAGCCAAAATGATTCAAAAGTTTGACCTAACCACTGTCACATTCATTTTCTTATCAGGTTAATAAAATATAATTCCAAGGTATTTATGCTATCATAGGGTTAGTTGCAGTCAAGTCTTACGATCAGTTAGTAAGGAAACATGATCAACTTTGCGGTGAAGACAATTTGTCGTCAAAGTTGGCTGAATGCTTTATCGTTCAATATTTTGCGAAAATTTTCTTCTTTAAACCTGGACAAAGTGTAGCTCTAGAGGATGCATACTCATCTTTGAACTAGCAGANGGGGAGGTTGGAGGAGGAAGGGGGGGGGGGTAGTTGGCGGAAAAAGGTGGTTATCATGGAATAATTTAATAAAAGTGCTCTTTGGAAGAAAAACTATCATCACGCATTTTTCAGTGGAAAGCCAATTAAATTGATTAACAGCAAGTCCAAAATATAACAATGAGGTGGGGGGTGGGGTTGGAGTTGGGGTGGGGAAGGATTAAAACGAACCGCAGCGTAATTCCAACTTCTCAATTGAATGCTACTTCATTTGACTTAACCAAAAGTGGCATTCCGCATTCCACTAAATTCATTTTCTCACTTTCTCCCTAGAACTGCATTAAGTGCGTGTCTACGACCTTCACCGATTAATGAGCATCACTTCACTAAGATAACTCAGTTTTATCGATTTATTTCAGATGACATTTGTCAGTAAATATTTTCAGTTTAGAGTGTCACTGTTAGCCGTGTCCACACAAGGAGAAACTAGGTAATTGCTTTAATAGTCCGTCCAAGGTGGTTGTAACACCAAATTTTATGAATGCACTGCTTTGTCTGGCTGCAACATCAGTTGATTCCTCTCACATGGTCTAGCCGGATTAATGAGCGATAAAATCTATGCAATTAACGAACCAAATATAATTCTTTTTATGGACCACCAGATCGTCGAAACTTAATGCAATTAACTACTCCAAGAAATCTATGATAATATTTTTTTCAAGTGGCAGGAGTATTGATAGTTATCATTGGCACTTTAGCTGACTTCAGGCTTAACAGAGAGTTGGAGGAACATCAAAGTGACAAAAAGTTGAAAGGGGGGACAGAATAATGAATCGCAGATGTAAAATTGGCAGACAAAGGTAGAGGAAAAGGTGAGTTGAGTACAGCGTAAGGGTTCGAATATGACATTCAGTAGGGTCATAATAATTAGAAATCAGAAGTCAACTGCCAGTTAATAAACCTTTTGCCGTATGAGTATACGTTGCCCAGGGTGCATCACTTGGAGGTAATTCTATCGCACACCTCTCTATGATAATATAATTTCAGATATACTTAGTATAACAGTGTAACTTGTATCCAGATAATGGAATTAAAATTTTAGACCTCTCTAAAGAATGCTCATTCAAATCCTGAGTTCAGTCAACCTGGCAGTAAGGTCATTCATCGCTCAGAGAGCCCCTTAAAGACATATCTGGCAAAAGACGTTATCTGTACAATAGGCCTTCACTTTTATCCAAACTGCAAAAGCGTTAATGGTCATCTTAACGTACTTGTCATCATCGCCTTACCGTCAAAAATCATGAAATTGAAAAATACATTTTTCGCCTTCAGGTAGAAAAAAATTGTTTGGGAAATAAATGTGAATGATTATTGATTCTTCATGTGAACAAAAAACCAGCACAAATCTCAACTCCTAAAAACAGTCCTTCACGTTTTGCTCTGTATAATCATAGTTCAATAAATTTATTTATATCAAATAAACGGCGTTATAATAGTTATCATTAGCCCTTTAGTTGACTTCAGGCTTCACAGAGGGGAAGGAACATCAAAGTGGAAAAAAAGTCGAGAGGAGTGGGAGGCGGGAAGAGAAGAGTGTTTCAAAGATGTTTAAAACAGACACAAAGGTGGTAAAAAGGTGAGGTGAGTACTGCGGAAGTGGTGAAATATGACATAGAGTGGGGTGATGGTAGTTTGAAGTGAGAAGTCAACTGCCAGTTAATAGACGTTTTGCCGTGTGAGTATACGTTGCCCAAAGTGGACCACATGGAGATAAGTCTATCGCGCACCCCTAGTTCAACAAAAACTTCCATTGATAAAGGCATAGAAGCAAGGACAATACGTCTGTAGAATTTGGACGCCTATGACAAAGGACTTCCCCTGTAGACATTCTTTAATTACTCGAACAGGGCTTGAACTCAAACCAACGTATATTGTACAATGGTGTTGAGATTTGGAGTATTAGAATACGTTTAAGCGAATATATTTCCCTATAATTTAGCTAACATAAGTAAAAATTCGTTAGCTACTTTGCTATTACTGTTTAAACAAGCGTTTGAAATAAAAGTTTACTTTGCCCTAAATTAAAACTATTTTTACATGATAAACATGTATTTAAGGAGTAGATAAATAGCAATCCATCATGTATGTTACAAGAAAAAATTTAATTGCAAATTTTAGTCTTTTTCATTGTGAAATCGTTATCGAATGGTATTCATCTCAATGTTCAACTGATGGTAACGTGAATTCATAACTTTTTAATCGAGATTAATTTATTTAATGCATTTTATTGCAATTGTTTAAGTTATCGATAAAATTAGAGTGGCAAAATCAATTTTCGGCATGTGCTGGAAATGGTCTACTTGGAAATAAGTAATTCAGATAGCTTTGACACCTAGGCCTGATTGAGTGAATCAGCGCAAACTTTACTGACGTGGTACTAAAGTCGTCGTTTTTTATTACTAAACTCTCAAATAAATATTCAACCCTGCAGAACCACAAAAAGCCCTCTCTTTACTGTAGTATTTCGCAGGAAAATCAAATTAGGGACGTTTAGTGTCAGAACCATGTGTCAATTTGATTCGAACTTTTGCTTGCTGATTGGATAAGCATTTTAAAATAAATTAGGACACTAGAGGAATGGAAACGGATTTCGGGAGATTTTCGAAATTATTCAGGAAAAGATCGGCTACATTTTGTACGTAATATTCCGCCAAGTGATTTTGAGTGAAATATTAAAGGTAGGTGTTCAAGGACTTTAAAAGCATTTCTCGGACTACTGCGCGCCAAATTCATTTCGAGGAATGGCAAATTTAGAATGTACTCTCTTTAAAAAATAGAATCACTGGAGACTTGTGCTTCTTGATTTCTACGGATATGCGTAATACATTGCGAAAGAGTTTAATCTAAACAACGTTAGAAAAATATTGAAGACTCCGTAGAAAATTAAATGCCAATATCAACCGATTTTTCATTCAATGGATTAGGCACTATTTAAAAAAAGGGATTAAAATTCTTCTATTTCTGGGATTCGAATTGTTTCGATGACAGTTTGGAAGAACTTTAAACACGTTTTTAATACGCCTTATAGCTCATGACATTTCCTATGAAATATTATTGGCTGAGAAATTTATTTATTTCAAATGGCAGGCGTTTTGATAACTAT
>UZAE01012236.1:16515-50880 GCA_900617975.1 Rodentolepis nana
TCAGTGGAAGAAAATAAGGATTATTTGTGATATACCCTCACTGACTAGGAAACTGTCAGACAAGCATACACGTTTCCTGAAACTTTTCAAACAGAAGGGATTCGGACAGCGAGTTTTAGGTCACAAATCAAATTCCATAAGCCACTTTATTTTCTCTTGATGCATTTTGATGGAGGATCAGCTTATTAATTGTAAGGTGGTTTGGGTATAAAATACCAGCCTAGAGCCTTTCAAGCGTTTTCTTTCTAGTGAAAAAGCTTAAGCATTTTGGCTGATCATGGGTGTCAAAATCCTGACAACCGTTTTGACAAATTTGCACAAAAATAATATAAATGGCGATGAGCAATAGACTCACCCTCACGTGGTGCACTCTGGGCAAGGTATACTCATCCGGCAGTTGACTACCATGACCCTACTGTATGCCATATTCCACCCCTTCCAAGGACTCACTTTACCTTACCTTTTCCTCTACCTTTGTGTCTGTCTTCTTTACATCTGTGAATCGCTTTTCTTTCCCCCCTCTCGACTTTCTATGACTCTGATGTTCCTCCTCCCCTCAGTGAAGTCCGAAATTCACTAAGGGGCTAATGATAACTATTAAAACGCCTGTCATATGCTATAAAAAATATAAAATTTCTCCCACCCCCCAACTACTATTCTTTTGTGAGTAAAGTTCCACCTTTTACCTCCTCAATTATTAAGGTTGGGTGTATCGAATTGGGAAAAAATAGAATTTTATTCCATAAATATACCTTGCCGACATCAGACCCACAAAGCTCGTTGAGAATATTCGAACTGATGGTAGCGTAGGAATTAAACTGTTGCATGATTTGACCCAGGGGACCCTTCAAGTATGTAGGGTACTCAACAGCTGGTGTTGGTGCGGGCTGGGGAATTAGTTGGGGCTTTGGAATGGACTTCAGGATATGGGCAACTGCTTGAGAAAGGGATTCACGAACCTCAATTACTGTCCGTTGTCGCATTTGATCGATGTACTTAATGAATAAAAAGTGTGAGGCAATAATTAACCTTTAAGTTTATATTTTTCAAATATGAACTTTATATTTTCAAACAACAAGGTGAGTTTGCTTATATTTTTGTCTTCAAAATCGATTAAAAATGTAGCCCAAAGACGAATATTTTATTTTAGTTAAAATCTCCATTCATTCTGACAAAAAGCCACCGTTGGGCCAAGTTCATATATAAATTCGATATTGCATAAAGCATTTTTATCATAACTTTTCCATTGAAAGCACTTTTTATTTACTATTCTCTTAACAATGATAAAGGAAAAGTGAAACACTCGAGTCAAATCTTATTTTTATAAAAGATTTAAATAATTCAATGCGATTTATTATTTAAAAATCCTATTTATAATTTAAAGTGCATAAAAATGCTTCCAAATTCACAATTAAATAATATTCCAAAATTTGTTTTCAATTTAAAGTTTAACTTTGCATTGTTTAATGTCTTGAACGTTAGTAGTTGTTAGCGATTTTAGTTAAGTTTAGAACTTGATAGTCTTAAAATAAATCAGCATTTATCATTTCCCCACTTGTCAATAACCTACTTGATTCAAATGGTTAACTACAGCAGTAAGTTGATGCTGTGTAACTCCTGGTTCTTGTTGCATCAAGGGAGCGTAAACCTGTTGTGAATGTAGAGGCGGCAAAAAATTGCTGGAAAAATTATTTCCATCTGGGGTTTTCATATCCCAACCAACACCCGGTACACTTCCATAGACATTTATTTGGGTGCCCGAGTGGTTAGTCGCAGCGAATCCCTGATCGGTGTTCTCTGATCAAATAATTATAAGGAATTTAGGACAATTACTTCTCATAAAACTATCCAGTGAATCGTCCATAGAACTTGCAGCGTCGTTATGAATGGGAACAATCGAGGTGGGGTAATCGTCACCTGAAACACTACCGCTACTACCGGAATGAGTAAGTTCAGTAACGTTGAAAGTCTTGCTTACAACGTGGCTTTCAGATCTATTCACTCTAAAAATTATACACATGAATATTATTTACTTATGAACGGCAATTGCTTTGACAGTTCGGCGACCGGCTTTAAGTTGGAATGGAGCACGATAACGAAAAGTTACCTCTTTACCACCAAAAATTCGATGAGAAGGATTTGGCGTCTCACCGTTTGTGGTAAAATACGTATTGCAATTCGGATTTTCTAGAAAATTTAAGATTTCAAATGCAAATTAAATTAAACTTTACAAATATCATTAATTATATAAAGTTCCTACCGTTTCCCAACTCGATGAATGTACCAGTATCGATATTATTTGATGCCTTCCCTGAAACACACAGTCGCAACGGCGTTATGGTGGGTGCAGGGATCCCTCCAGCAAGAGGCATCAGCTATAGAGGTTCTATATTAAATTAAAAATAACCCCAAGGTTGCTTTGCTTAATGTTAAATTTAATTTGATAATATAAACAAATTAAATTTAAAACTTGTTATTAGAAATGAAAATCAATAAATAACAGTTTAAAATGTCCATTTTGAACTACTTATATTTAAAATAATAGTTTTATTTATATCTAATTCTTATTATAAGATTTCTCAAAGCGCGACATTATAGTTAATGATTTTTATTGAATAATAGAGATATTGAAAATTAAATATTTTCATTTTATTATAATTGTATATGTAAATTCAACGCTATATATTAATTGTAATGTAAATTTAAGTTCATCCCGGATAGCAGAGTTTTAATTTAGAAAATATACGATGAAATATCAGTAAAATTTAAATGATAATTAGGTCCTCAATACCACAACAATTAAGTAAGCACATTTTGAAAAACGAAAACATATATTCTTAATTATTAATCCTTCTATGTAAGTTCAATTGCTAATTTTTACATATTCTAATCAAGATATATAAAATAAGGATGGAAATGGCGAGTAATATCAGGTGGTCAGGCCTTACTGAAACATACATTCTTATAATCTGATGATAAAGACTTTTATTGGGAGGCGTGGGGTCTTCACAATTGGCCTTGATTTTGCCAGTAAAAACAGTCGGTATTGCCGTTGCCTTACAGAAATAACACTTATGCAGCAATTAATGGGCTAATAGTTAATTGTGACTCATCGTTGTTTAAAATATTATGTTTCACAATTGTAACTAGTCAAATAAGCTTTACAACAAAGTTTAATGAAAATGGACAAATTACCAACTGGGTACAGAAAATTAATTTAACATAGTTGAATCTCTTTACTATGCTTCACAGGAAATCGTTCTGTCAAATACCTATTACCCCTTAACACCCTTATGGCTGTTCGGTTCTCTCATAGTAGACTGCACTGGTATTAGCCTCGTAACAGAAGGCGTTGTTACCGCTCGAAACTCGTGCAATACGTCTATAGCCCGTG
Source organism: Rodentolepis nana (assembly GCA_900617975.1). Taxonomy (NCBI): domain Eukaryota; kingdom Metazoa; phylum Platyhelminthes; class Cestoda; order Cyclophyllidea; family Hymenolepididae; genus Rodentolepis; species Rodentolepis nana. The sequence goes on from UZAE01012236.1 coordinate 19,910, forward strand.
CTGGACACTACCAAAACTCATCACGTTGGGGTCAGTCCTGCCGCGAGACACGCATGAGTGCATTCCTCAAAAAAATAATTCGGACGTTAAAGGATTGCTGGATGTTATTTATTTATTTAATTTTTCAATAAAATAGACGTTGCCCTTTGGGTAATTGTATCTTTGTTTAGTTCTGGATCTTTTGACCACTTTGAGAGGCTGTTAAATTCGTAATGTTTTCATTCTCATTGTTTTAAATACATACAAATCTTCCCAACTTTATTTCTTGCATTTCACATATGAAAATCAATGATATAATCACACAGTAAATACAGTATGACAGATGTAACTTATCCTACCTAGTTTATTTAAATAAAGCGTATTGTTTTCTAGACCTCGGTAAACAGAATGAATGATGTGTAAACTACGAGTATAAACGAGGCATCAAATTTAATTAACCTTGAAGAGGTTAGTTAGAGCATAAACTGCACTATCGCACCAACGTCATTTTCTACAAAATAGTACAATTACTATGGAATGTTTTATTTACATATCAATAAAGTGCCTTATTTTAACATCGACTAAGTTTAAAAAAGAGTGTTGCCCAAAAGGCAAGAATCGTGGTGCTTGATTGGATTTAACTTAAGGATGAGGGAGGGAAATACATGTACAACATAAATAGTTCATATGCACAGTTTAGGGAGAGTATAAAAACGCCGACGTACAAGGAGAGATGGTACAGCTAAAGCAGCTGTTTACGACAGAATTCTTCATTACAGTAGCAGTAGAGAACTTTAGAAGGAACTGAACCCGTCACATATCCGTAATCCCATGATAACTCTTCACCGGCTTCAATATTTCTGTTAGAAGGATTCAAAGTGTTTAGTTAGCACAAATATAGTTTTCATAATATCGAATAAGTAGTTGCGAAATTTTACCTCAGGGCAAAGAAGGCCACATCGGGGAATCTAGGGTCATGATTCGAAGCAAATACACTTTGAGCAAAGATGTTAGGTTGACAAGAGTGATTGAAATAACGGCCTAGATTGCCGACCTGCTTGGCATCCATGACAAAGGGACCCTCATCCCCAAAGTACTCCCTTGCTTTCACCCAGTCGGGTTGCCTAATGGGATAGCTACGACGATTTGCCCATGGGATTGGTCCTGTCGTCCCTATTGTTTGAGTTATCTCCGTTTTTGTGTCATTTGATGACACCGTGACAACGGATATTTTAGCATGATTACGACGATCTGAAATGGAAATGAAAAGTTTCACTAATAGTTGGAAAATAAACCGAAAATGCGAGAGCAAGATAACTGAGTATACCTCCTCTTCGTGTCGTACCTATGCAACATTGAAATATATTAAATAAGAATACACAACTAAATTCGAACTAAAAGTGGGTGGAAAAATACTTACCCCGTCCCTGCAGATCGGCAGCCGAATTCGATCTAAAAGGTAAGGAAAAAGGATTAACAGCATTTTGAAGATAATTAATTCAGTTTCACTTTAAATGCACCGGGTAACTTATACAGAATTACAGTACTCAGCATAGCATCAGATTAAGCTAATCGACAAATCACGAATTAGCAATAATGAATACATGAGAGAAATTCTTCTATCGATCTGACCGACATTAATCACCATTCGATTTTCAGCCACCTCCTGACTTGCGGCCCTCCCTGATTATAGTTAGGATGTGCATAGTGTTGAACCTGGAATGACTAGATGCCCATCCCAGAGGGTATAAGGAAAGAAGAGGTAACAGCTAATCTTTCAAATGCGCTCAACCATAGCGCTTCCAAACAATTCTCATCCTTCTCATAGACTCTGGTCCGAAGGAGTTACAAGAACGAAGGCGATAGGTGATAGTTCTCCTTAACACGCAAATTAAACACCAAAACTCAAGCGCCTTCTTTACAGTAGCATATTTTTCCCTCAATTTCGGCATTCGTTAACTTCAATATAAAGCAAAGTTTCAACTAACTTCCTAAGTCCTTCTGGTTGGGTGGAAGAAAGGACGAGATCAGCATTGGACGCAGATTTTATCATGTCCCCCAACGTAGACCCAACACGTGAATCCCGTCTGTTTGCACCACTAAAATACAGAACAACTTTAGGAAGAAAATTTTATTTATTTGAATCCAATCATTCGAAACTACGAATCCGTGTTCTTGATATCTGCTCTGATAGATGGCTCGGAGTAAAATCACCGTATCATTATCATTGCGGAAATATAGGAACAGGTCAACCGCCATTAACCGATCCGATTTGCCGTCTAAACAATCATCTTCTGCCAAATCGATAATACAGCAGCATTGATTACTTAAATATTCCCTGACCAATCACAACACAATCCAGCAGCATAAATAACCTCTAAATTATGCGAGCATACACCCAGACTTGGAGTACTAATACCTCTCTATATTCTGAGTGATTGTAACTTATAAAATAGTGGCATTTTTTACAAAACCACGGCCATCCAAAATAAATATTCTCCAAGTTTAAATAGCATTTGATTGGAGGTTAATTTTAATGGTTTTTAGTTGGAAATTGCACTAAAGTATAGAGCGTGCACAAGAGGAAATTTCGTGTATCATCAACCAGTACTGAATTACCCAACAGTAGAAGAAAATATCCGTCTCAGACTACAAAAGATCATGGAGTTGCTTAACCCACCATCGTGATTACATAGGTTACCTGGCTTAAACCAGCACTTCGCTTTGTCATAGGTATTACTACAACCTCAATTCATTCAGTTGTGTAAATCCCGTTGGTTAATAAACAGCAAAATATATTCCTCCTAACCTTCCTGGTATTGGAAGTGGGCTAAGCAATTTCGCAAGCCTGTATGGAGGCACTTATCAGAAAGCTTGTCGCGGGAGTAGATTGAACCAATTGGAAGCATTTACGTGAAATATATTTGATCACAATCCTATACGCTAAAAGAGAGCACACATTTGAAAAAAAATGTTGCTTCCTCTTAGTCGTTGCAAACTGTCATGCTAGTTTGACAAAATTTACGTCCTTGCATTCTATTCCCCCTTGAACCATAGATATGCTCCAACAAATCGATTATTAGATTATGGTTCTTACAGCAGACGCTGTTAATGATCAGTCACTACTATCTTCAAGGGACTGTTCTGTATAGCTCCCACCCTCCTTGTCATTTACAATTTCCAAGTAGTAATCTGAACTTCTAATTTTTAGTCGCCTCCATCGTCAAAAGTCTAAACTCGTCCTTATCCGATTTTGAATCTAAGCAAGTGGTTGGAACTAATGAGATCATGAATGAACTGAATCGCTTCTCACAAGATACGGCAATGTAAATATTAAAGCTCAAATGCTAAGTTACTCACAAAGTGGGTCTTCTGCCTCTACGTCCACGTGCAAACGATCTTGGCCTCCCCCGCCTCGAATCCATTGATGTTGGAAAACCTAGAAGGGGAATAAACCCTCTTTACAGTTCTTCTGCTGCAATTTTCGAACAAACCAATGTGTAGAAAAGACATACAATTCAAAATATTCAGCCCCACTCTAGTAAGTTCCAAATGTGGTTCAAGTTTAAAGGAGACTGAGGACAAAATCTCCTCCAGATTTGATATGCCGTCTGTGAACTGAAGGCCAGCTTGAATTATTGGCTCGTTGGACTCTTGAAAATCAGAGGAGGTTGTTGCAGATTGTCTGTCTTCTTCCTTACCGGACTCTCGTGTCTCTTCCTCTCCCTCTTCCTCCTTCTCAAACTTGTCAACGCCGACTACCTCCACTGTGGTGGCTTCTGATGGAGGTCTCACAGACAGAGCAGACGATACAGAGGAAGATCCGGAATTTCTTCGTTGTCTGTTGTTGCGAGAAGGATTACTCTTTCGAGCGGTTCTTGAGCTGCGAACAGACGGCTGCAAATGTGCAGGCCTCAAAGGCGTCTCATCGTCTGAGGTCGGCAAAATGACATTCTCTTCGTAGCCCTCCTTCCGAGTTTCGACAACCTCAATGTAGTCCAAATCGGCCTGGTATTCGTCACCGATCGTTTGACCTCGCTGTAGAGAGAAAGGCAAAAAGTCAAAAAATGAAATTATGAACCTTAATTAGGCTGATATCTGACGCGTATTCTGGAGAAATGTTCAAGATGTAAAAAACAAATTACCAAAGGATAAAATAGTGCATTATGTACTGATTGATGAAGTGGTAAAAAAAATAACTAATTACACCATGTTAACAAAAACTACCTCACTTCCAGGCACGAGCCTTGGAAATTTATCCTAAGTAGAGGGGTAGCATTATGACCTCCCAAATAAAAAAAACCGACTCCTTACAACAATATTGGATAGACTTGACAAGACTGACTGGTCATTCCATTCAGTGGTTGTGTATCGATGGGCATCAATCTAACGATCTCTTACTTAGCAGACGGATACCTTAGTGGCGGAACGATATTAGTATTTATGTAACCTTAAATGAATTCATATAAGAATAATGAAACGATGCGAATCAAACGAACAAATGGTACAAACCAATCAATCCGACTCAGCGTACAGAAGATTAGCCCCTTCATTACAGACCTATTTTCAATCACGCCGTGCGCTGACCCTTATAACTCCATTACCCCAGTCGTGAATGGTACCGTACTTCTACCTTCTTTATTCCTCGCAGTAATCTAACATACCTCTTCCTTACCAATTAAATCTTTAGAATTTAGAAGGGGTGTGGTATGCTGAATGTTCTTAGGATCATGACGTCTAACTTAAGGGGGCTTCATTGCTATCTTAGAAGTTTTTTCAGGTGGCAGGCTTTTTGATAATTATCATTAGCCCTTTAGCTGACTTCAGGCTTCACAGTGGGGAGGAGGAACATCAAAGTGACAAAAAGTCGAGAGAGGGTGGAGCAGAATAATGATTCACAGATGTAAAAGAGACAGAGAGACACTAAGGCAGAGAAAAAGGTGAGGTGAGTACTGTGGAAGTGGTGGAATATGACATACAGTGGGGTCAGAAGTCAACTGCCAGTGAATAGACTCTTCTGCAGTATGAGTATGCGTTGTTCAGGGTGCACCACGTGGCGGTAAGTCTATCGCACACCCCACTATCTTAGAAGTAAAAGCAAAGGAAGCATTTGCCAAGTTCTTTAATACAAGAACTTTGCCCAACTTGTAAAGTAAGAGGTAGAATGAGACAAGTTAAGTCTACTGGTAAAACTGTCTTGCGAAAATAATAAAATACATCAAAAACACTTTTAATCACATGGACGTAACGTACTAAAGCGAATGGATGAGGATTTAACGGCTCAAATAAGCGCAATGTCTTCTCGCGATTACCTACTGTTAATGAATGTGTTAGACGAGAAAAATAGATATTATAAAGCAAGCTTTATTTATCATGGGGCTTTATGTGGAAAAAGATAGGATAAAAATAGGAAGGTTATCTTACCGTAACAGCCAAAGAATCATTGTAAATAAGACCAGCATATGTACAAATGAAAGTTCCCCTTGGAATGGCGTTAAGTGCTCGAATACCCCAGCCTCTATGCAGAAAAAGAGACAGAAAATCAGTATCAGTTTAAGCCATGGGGATAAGGTAATGGACCATTCAATATACTTTCGCTGAGTTTTGAAGACCTGCAAACGCAACCAGAGACCATTTTGAACGACACGGTTTTGGCAGCGCCTATCACACTTGCACCCCGGATTGCACTCATACACGGAACCACGATGGTGTTTGAAGAGACGACGGTGACGATAGCCGGCTGAACTATCAACCATTCCGTTCTCGCTTGAAATACCGCTCGCCTCAACTGAAATAAGGAAAACATAAAGAGATTTGGTAATAGATAAAGTAAAATTATTTTAGAATTCGCATTGACTGAAATTTTATTGACCGATCACAACCGTTAACACAAAGTCCAAACGAAAGCATCTTTGCTAAGATAATAGCTTCGATTCTGTGTAAAGCCAACTATATGATATCGAAATAAATTAATTGGCACGCATCCAGCTGTATTGATTTTACATATGACAATGTTTTTCACCCCAAAATAAGTACTAATATGAACAACAAAGCGACTAGACAATGAGGACAATTTTCTAGCAGAAGAATAGGTAAAAGATAGAATTCTGAATTGAGTAGAATACCCAACAGCTCACTGAGCTATGACAGCCCTGCTTTGCTCAGATTGTAAACTGTTGGATATTATGTAAGATCATTTGCCCCAAACAATGAATCTTCCTTACTACCCAAATAAGTATTAAACCTTTTATACCTAATAGAGATCATTAAAGATTTTTGTTTAATTACTCGAATCGATTGAATTAAGAAGTGGCACTTCGTGGGTTACTCATTATTTTACATTTTTAGAGTCTAGCCATTGTTGGAACAACTGTTGATTATAAAGATCTTGTCATTTTTCTTACATGCCGACAAATCTACCAAAACTAGCGAGGAAATTGACAAACGATAGTTGAACAATACACTTTTTCAGCCCCTTAATCACCTCCGGATACTTTCGATGCTTATAGCTCACAATATCTCATTACTAAGTCTTTTGTCTAAATCGTGTCATTTTGGATTTATATACAGTGGTCCTAATACGTGGTCCACGACATGTTATTAGAGAAAGTATGCATGCGTTTGAAAAGTCAGAGATGGATAAACTCGATGTTCAATAACTCATGCTTAGAATGCGCTGACTCATTTTGATTGAAAGAACTGCAAAATGTGAATTCTGTGGAAATGTGCCTTTCAATGCCCTTAGAAACTAAGCAGTCTAGTAACGATACGTAAATGTGGAAATGGTAATAAAATTCCAAAAGTAAATGGACTAGTTTACCCTAATTAAAATCATCCTACTTACTGGTAAGTTGTTGACAAGCGCATTTTGTCTTATCACGACAATTGTCCGTACAATCACAGCACACCATGAACCCCGGATCGTCATTAATTTTCACATGACCATAGGGCATCCTCTGGGTGATATACTCCATATACGGTGGAGCATCGTTGTCCAGACTGTTTACACAAGGAATCGGTACATTTTCCTTCCTGTAGGACAAGTCAGCAATCCGTATGAAGGCCTTTTCACATCGGTACTCCGCATCAATTCGTACCTCCTTATCAAATGCAAAAAGGTCAGATGTCAACTGACTGTCAGTCTGGTAGAGGAAGTGTTCCAGCTCTGAAAGACCTCGAATTTGACGTTTACATGGAGCTATATAAGCGATGACATCACGAAATAGAGCAGCTGGGGTGGCTTTCAAGTAAATTCGTGTCCAACCCGCACGTAAGGGGATTTCAAGAGGGTTTATGCCCTTGTAACTAAGAGGGTTCTCAGATAAATAGCCCTCAGAAGGATCATTTGGATTCGCCAAGGTTCGAAGACATCTTCCAGAGCACTTATGATCAACTAAAATGAGAAGAAGCACAAATCAATATTTTTATTTTAGAGATTCGATTTGATTAAGAACTTTTTGGCCATCGAAAGAGAAGTCAATAGAAGAAAGTAGGATGCTGAAGCATCTTAAAAAGAGTTTTGAGCAACATTGAATATCTAAGTGGTTCTTTAATGGTTCAATAGGGGATAAGAACCGCATATAGGCAAATATCTAGCGAGCTGTAAGGCTGCTCCACTTATCTATCTTCAGAATTTTAACTGATTGTTTAAATTAAAATTACTTCGAATGAGGAAGCTTGCATAGAAATCTGTAGCTCGAAATATTGAGGAATAAGCACGACTAAAAGGTGTACGCAAAACAAAGACATTATGTATGTCGACTCAAAGAAAATGACAGCGAAAATAATAAGGCGCTGGTCGATCGACACGTCCAAAACACAAAGGCAATCAGCTAAATGGAAGACTCCTTCTTCTCTAGATGAACCAACAAGAATTATGTGAAAAGAGGATGGCTACAAATAGTCATGAAACTACATCTTCCAGATTTTTCTTTCAATAATCAAAATGATGAAAGGAAAGGAAAAGTTTGAAGGCACTTCACATCGAGAAAAACCATTGGCCTGAAGAATTTAGAGATCAGTTGAAGTAGGCTTTTCTGAATTCCTTAACAAATTTCTTTCTACTAACAAAGCCTTCATGGAAGCAAATATACTCCCTGTTTAAAAAAATTTTGCTCAGTCAAGGGAAGTAGAAAAGAATAACATTATTTTTAGTACCATAAGGTTTGATCTGCATTGATTCTTTGAAAGATCCTAAGTAGGGTTCAATCACTCCCACCATTAGAGCCTCCCGCATGGATGGTTGCACGTAAGGTTCCGATGAAGTGCCTGGTTGATGAATCCTTGAAACCGAGGAGGGAACAGCTCCCGCAGCAGTTGATCGGCGACCAGTGAAGCGTCGTCGAGTACCTTATAGGAAAAGGGAAAAATAGATTATTAGATAATCATTACGTAATCACAATTTTAGGCTGAATTAAAGCTATATACCATCTAATTCCGTAAGACTATTCACGTGTAACCATTAGTATAGAGGAGATTCATGCATAGTATTGACCACAGAGATCTTTTTGCACGCTTTCTTCCGCGATAAGACGAAAAGCGTAATAGGGGTTAGAATGTTGCAAATGAATATAAGTCTTTACTCTTGAAAATTAATGGTTGCTGAAGTTTACACAGAGTTGCCCTGAAAACTAAGCTCCAACGAAATGATTTCGCAAATTTGAAAAGACTTTTACGAAAAATTCGGTTACCAAATCGCGATGTCCTGCTTTTCTCAATCTACTGTTACATCTATGAAGGGTGACCAGGATTTAATCATAAATTGGGATAACGAGAGGAATGAGCAGACATTAGTAGAAAAGCACAAGATTCTTGTCTAGATGGGGCATTCAAAAGAGGAACTCACCAGTTGTTTGAAAGGGTGCCAAATCATCTGGAGGAGACTCCCGCGACTCCTAGTAGTGATAAAAGCAGACATATAAACACAGAGAAACAGAAGAGCCAAAGATGTTTAATCACGCGTTCCGGCTTTCATTTGCGGTTAAGATTGAGCTAAGTTAATCTGAATCTGATTATTTTGATATCCTTCTCACCAGTCTGAGTTTGAATTGTAAAAAACAGTTAATGATCTTTTCAGCAGAGCCTTACTTCAAAATATGATAGTAAGTTTGGAATACACAAATAGATCATTGACTTGCAAATTGCAATGTATGATCTAGTCAGCCTGATCCAGTCTGACATGTTGATCATTGGGTCAGATTAATGCGAAATTATTGATAGTAGCATAAGGCAGTATTCTGCGATTCAATCTGGCACAATCTCCTCACCATATTCTATAACCCGAAACTACATTTTTACAGCGTCCCAATAAACATTTCGGTTAATAGGGTAAATCAGCCACCGTCAATGAGGAATGATAAGGTTTTAGTCCCAAAAGGAGCGAAGATGGATGCAATAGCAGCACTACATGATCTGCGACTATGTCCCATGCAACCAATTACATTTGAATATAATATCAGTTTGACATAAGTGATGAACGAACAGTTCTAATATGTCCTAAGACACTCTAAATCTATGGGGAGAGCATTTTGCATTGTTCTCACTCTCAGCCCAAATAGGGAGCAAGAATACAAGAAAGAAATGTATGATTGAATGATAATTGCTCACATTATTGTAAATTATTGCTCCCAAACGTTCTGACCCCCGATAAATCCATTCCAAGTTGCCACTGGGATATTCCAACATTACCAAGCTACTGTCAACTTTGACAACCTTCGCTTGTAACCAATTGCCATTTAACTGCGCACGAATCACTTGATCGACGTTCAGCTTAAGAAGTTGACGCTGCAGAGTGTAAAATTATGATTAAAAGCAAAAAAGCAAGCAAAACATAATCTTAATGTAAAAAACTAACTTTTGGAAAATTATGCAAATATATTTTCATGAATTCCTGGAAGTTCCTGTTCACAAATTGCCAGTTTTCTTTAGCTATAAAGAATAGCATTATCTTTTTAGAGATTTTGCAAGCTTACATTGGTTAAACATCCTGAAAACGCAACCCGGTTGAGCATAATAGGCATAACCATCGTCAAAGAAGATTAAGTAACGATATTCATTATCCAATTTCGGCGGCTCACCAATAGTTCCGGAGTAGTAATCCGACACTCCGTGTGGATCTATATATCGAGCTTCAAAAAAGATAGGTAAAAAATCGATGCGTCCTTACCGACAACACGAGCCCCAACTGGATAACGCTGAGTTAACTCCTCGGACGACAAACCAAGAGCTAGCCGGGAAGAGTCGACGGTCTCTCGAAAATCATTATCATTTGATACCAGGTATCGAAGGGGACTTGATACCGACCTTAAGTCGGAATACTGACGTTCTGTTGGAGAAATTCTCATGGGACCATTTGCAGAAGAATGTCTATTTAAGTCGATTAAAGAAAGTGGTTCGTCTCTTTCAATGACATTTTCGACAACACCTTTAATCCAGACGTTATTATCAGTGATGATAAAGACAGGCTGGCGGATATACCCACGGCTATTCAAAAGAAAGTAATTAAAAAATGGAACTAACATTCCAAGGAGTAATTCATTTGGCCTTATCTGACGCCAAGATTTACTGACATACGTAGCTGGATTAACCCCGTGCCTACAAATAAAACCAATCAAAAATTCGAAAAAAGGCAAATTAGGTAGTAAGACAAATAATAACCCACTCTTCCTTTAATAAATTTTCAGGAGCCTCGATTTTAATAGGTTCTTCATCCGCCAGATTGTCAACTTTAAACTCGATTCGACCAAAGATCCTAGAAGAAAATAATGAAATACTACCACTTACGAGGTCTGAAGATCAATGAGTTGATTTGTTAGAGAGTTTAACTTAACGGTAAGAGCTGTCTGTTTCTCTAATAATGTCACTTTCTCCTCTTGAAGTTCCTTTAAACGATCCCCCAAACCAAGATTTTTGATTATATCTGAGAGGTCTTTTATTAACCCAATTTCTTCTAGTACTGTACCGACGCGATCATTTACAATATTGTAGCGAGTCTCATGGTCAGTCACTTAGAGAGTGACAAATTAGGAAAGTGCAAAGCATACCCATGGACAATTCAATTGAGTATTTCTGTAGAACATAAGATATCACGTTTTCATATACGTTGTCTTGCTCAAGAGTATCTAAAGCAACTTGAGCTATCTTTTTGGACAAATCCGGTACGATCATTCTGAAAAGACCAATCAAATTAATGTAACCGGACTTATCGAAGATATTTATAACAAGTCAATAGGCAAGAAGAATTAGGATTTCGTTATGAGAAGTTTGGTTAGATATTTAAAATTGTTTTTTTTACGTATTTAATATAAATAGAATAGTTAATTTTAGTTAATTTAGTTAAAAACAGATTTAGTGTTTTAAAAATTATCGACAAAATAATAGACATAGTTTAATTAAAGCTAAGTAAATTTAATAACTTTTATTAGATGCATTGAAAATTTCAATTTCATAACACACTTTTTCACATGATATTACAATTAATAGAAAAATTAAAACATGACAAAAACATAAGTCAGATCATGTATATTTGGTTCATTCGCCAAGATTATTATTATGAAATTATACAAGAAAAATACTAATGCCGCAGGCCTTGGAGACTTAAAAATTACTAACAAACCTTGTTTCTTACAACGTACATTTACCACCACGTTGTTTTATTTTGATATTGTTTGGTGCTTGATTTGCATTAAATGACACGACCATAAAGTAAAAATGACTTAACAATATCGCTAATTTAACTTGTCAATATTGACCCACAGAAGTGTGCACACCTTGTTTAAAATGGTCTTAAATAGCGTGAATAGCTGAAAATTTCCAATTCAAATATAGCATATCAACACTTTTACGTCTTTTACCACACATCAAGTTACAGAAAAGCCGAATTGATAATTATAAGTTTCATTAAATTCTAAAACGAAAGCTTGGTTTTTGTAGAAATAGCATGCAATTGCGTTTGAAATCGAAGTCGCTTCTTCGTACAATGGGCATACAGACAGATGCCTATGGTTTGAAAATAATAATAGGTAAATTTGTCTGCTCTATGGCATAGTTGCTAACAGCGGAAACATTTTTATCTGAAGCATCGAACATATTTAGTGTAGGTAAAACTTAAGGCAGTTTTTTGCTAAATCACTATATATTAACCGGAAACGGCCTTTTAGTTAATAATATTTTAATATAACTTTAAAAATGTCCTTTTTCATCGAATCATTGTTCATAATAACTTTGTTAGCAAAATATTTGGGCATTTTTTCAACTTTATATAATCAATGTACATGCACAAGCTGAATGTATTGTTGCCGAAGATTCTCTTTACACTAGAATATCTTTGCGAAGTAATAACAAAGTTTAACGATAATAAGCATTAATTGAAAGTAAAATATGCTATGTGAAAATTAATCGGAAATTTTTCAATCCCCAATGTATTTTTTCAAATTCTAGTCAAGGAATAGTTTCATAAAAACTCCTAGTATTCACTGTTGACTTTCAAAGGGTAGCATTACGAAATTATTCCAACTTTTAAGAGAAAGGACTGTGAATTTTCGTAAAGTGAGGAAAATGGGTGCATAAAATTAAATGTTATTTCATAAATACGGGATCAGAATAATGAAACAAAATACTTTCACGGATATTCAAGTCAATTACCTCGTTGAGAATTCTTATCTTTTTTACAAAATAACAATATCATAATTGCTTACTTATTTTGAGCACTCTGTGACGCATTATAATGTGTAAAAAATTAAATATTCGTTAACGATATTGTCTGGAGGTGTATTGTTTTTAAAGAGAATAAAAATGAACTTTTTAAATGGCTTCAAAGATTTTATACACTTCCAAGAATTCGATAAAGAATAGTTGAAATGAATTATAATAAATCTGAAGAATTGATTAATACTTACGATTGTCTTTGATTTCGTTATGCTCATGTATTTTATGTACTATGTTAGGAAAGCCTTTCAAGGTTAAGTGTTGGTTTATGTAAATCTGCAACAACACCGCGCTATGCGTAGCTGCCATTAAACCCACTTATTTATACTATTGCTTGAAATATCGAATAGGGTGGATTTATTTCTGCTATTTGTCAAAAGGTAATAAATCTAAAACATGCCTTCTTTGGTTTTCTGCTTGACAACTTGCTTTTAACAGTAATAAAATTAATCAGTATTGTAACATTTGAAAACATTGTTATATAAAAAAGATTGTTGACAATTAATTTTGATAAATTGCTATTTTTAGCGTATAATAGCACTGGGTTTCATGAAATATCAGTTAAGGATAATTATTAGAGTATTACGGTTTGTTCTATGTTGCCATAATAAATCCGCTTCGTAGTATTTTTTGCGGTATTCCAATGGCCAATTATGATTTTTGCATTTAATGTTCAACGAAAAGTCTTCACCATATTCAACGCTTTCATTATTTCTTTTAGGCGCATCATTCCTATTTACTTTCCTCATGATATGGCAATGCCAAGTAAGCTATATGATTCGTTATTGACTAGTCTATTGATTCTTTGCACGCATAAATAACCTATTTATTATTTGCTTTATAAAGTCAATTTTTTGGTTCGTGTGCTAAGACCCCCTAGCTGCACCGAGATGAATGATGGGCGGGAGGGGGGATCCGTATTTAGCTATGGCGTGAATATTGTGACTTGTCTTTGATAAGTCTCAACAGCTGTTTCTGCTGTTTGTTGAAAAATTTGCCTGTTCTAACGATGTTTTCCGACATCTTTGCCACTTTTCAAAGATAATCAATCGAAGTCCAGATTTTTTGCTCTACCTCATTTAATGAAACAGAAGTTATTTATTGTTCAATTATAGATTGAATATCTATTTTGTCATTAGGAATCCACGGTGATCCATTTGTACCCTTGTAACTTAAACTCTTCGCATTCAATTCATAATTATTTATGAAAAAACCTCATTTATTAAATTAATAATTCTTTAGAAACTCTTTGAATTACCATTTCGACGTATAACTCTTCCATTATTTTACATGCTGATTAGAAATTCATCATCCACAGTGATCTCCGAACCTTTAAGCGTTTCTAAATACTCCATGTTATTGGCGCTCTCTCAATTTGGGAGACCTGTTGTTCGAATACGTATTGGGTGAATAATGACAGAACCGTCAGTATTGGTTTAATGCAAAAATTAGGAAAATTTACCCGAACATCAGTTCAGAAGTAAATTAAAGTCTTATATGAAGTGAAAAGCTTGATTTTTAAATGAAAACAAAAATATCATAAATTCCTTTTATGCAGTCATGATTATTTAGTGTATTGGGGCACGAGTAAAATCTTTTACGTTCAAATACTCTTTCCATCTTTAAGCATTAACGTTTTCAGTTTAAGGTTAAATTCCTTTATCAAAAATGGTTACTGTTAGACTATGTTTTCCCTAATTTTAACCGCTTAAAATTCCTTTAAATAAGAAATTATTTTACCAAATAAATTCACAAGTTATTTAAGGATTATGAATAAAATATTTTGACTGATTTTGCGCCATTTTTTCCAATCGCTCTAAGGGACAAAATGCTTATTGCAATTTTGGAATCACTTGTACATTTTTTTTCTTTGCGTTTCATATGAATAGGATTTCTGTTTTCTGTCTATAATTGTGGTTTCGTCGATTAGGTTCCCGACTTCAAATTATTCATTTGATACTTCTCTTTTGTACAAATTTTAGCAAAATAGTTTACATTAAGCTATATTGCATATTGCATATATATGCCTTACCTCAAATTGCGAAAACATACTAATGATATTTTGAATCAAAAGTATATGGAAAAAGTAACAATTTCAATGCTCTAACATTGTGTTGATTAACTTTAAAACAGAGACTTACTGTATGCCAGTGATACCATCCCTTATGTCAAGAATCTGAAGTCTTAAAATCTGATCATTTATTACGCCAACTATTTGTTCTTCTTAACCAATAATATTTCCCCAAAATATTTCCCTTCCGCTTTTTTCGGCCAATGGTCATTGTCCGTGGCGCTGATTGGTTCTTCGCGTTCACGCTCTCCTGACACGCCTTAACCTTCCCTTTACTGTCCTTTTCATTTCCACTTACACATTTCCATGTCTTCTTTCAACTGCTTCAAGCCTTCCTCTATTGGAAATGTTCCTCAAAGACCTCTAGAGGCTACCTTTCAGACTTCTGAAAGTTCTGATTCAGACAGTGTGGATTATGATAATTCGACGATCAGAGATCGTATTTCTTCTGTTGATGATGCTTGTTCTGTGCATAATCGATTTCTAAGTCTCAGGAATGAATCCCCGCGTCCTGAGCCAAATGCCCTAGTTCGAACTCTGAAAACAGCCTCTCTTTCCAGTCGGAATAAAGTGAAGTTTAAAAGTTCTAGTGGATCCTATCCTTCTCCAATGCTCAGCTGCATGAAAGGTCATAGGAAAAATGAAACCACAGATATTAAGCGGAAACTCAAGATCAAACGAGGATATGACATGAAATATGATAGCTTTGATCCTGCTGATCTATGCAAACAGGGTGGATCTGCAAATAGTGGTAGCTTAAGTTGCCTTGTTAGAAGTCATTCAGACTCAACTTGTCTTGCGATCAAAGCTGGAAATACTCCAAATGTCAATCAGACGAATGGAGAATGCTATGCATTTGATTCTGGATCTGATCTGCGGAGTGCAAACGGATCAAATTTTGGGTCTATCTCACGGAGTTCAATCTACTCACCCCTTTATCCAAACCCTCCAACTTTTAGCTTTGGGTATATTCCACCGAATTCTTTCCAGAATTACGACAATTTTTTTGGAACACCACATATGGCTGGCTATGTGGGCATGATGACACCGTCAAGTTATGGTACTCCTAATATGAGTTTAGGGGGGTCTGGATACCAGGGCATGACCTACCATCATCCGTCACCTCAGCTTAGTTCATACCCCTTCATGTTTCCATGTCCCCAAGGCCCCTTTACACCAACGACGGATTTATATCACCAACAGCAACGACCTTGTTCAATTGAGAACTGTCCAATCAATGGTTGGTTTGAATACTATTGGCTTCCTTGTTTTAATAATTCAATAGCTCACAAAATCTTTTTCCTCTCCACTACTAACAATTTATCTTTAATTTAATTTTTTTCCTAGACGGATTGACCAACCATTTAATTTAATCTCCCACCAATTAGTTCTGAAATCGTGTATACGAGTTCACCTGAAATTTTGGAAATTGTTGTATGAACTACTGAGTCATGATATAATAAACTAACCCTTTAAAGTGGAAAGTGAATAATAGGATGAATTTAGAAATTAAATGATATCTTCGCTGACGTTCTTGCCTTCTATCTGATTCCTTTCTCACCCCTTATTGATATATTTATCGATTCAAGTGTTTTAATGTTTTGCCATCATATTTATTGTTTCTATGTGGACAGTAATATAGGCCTAGAAGTCTTATATATTAGCGCGAATAAATTTAATGCAATGCCCTGGTTTGTCCACAGCTTTTCTATATTGTAGAAACAAATTTTCATTATAATGGTATACTTATTTTGTTTTTTACCTCATAGTATTCGTTTCGGCCTATACACTTCGAAACAGTCACCATCCCCCCCCCTTTCGCCCCCCCCCCTCTTCTCTCTATGATTTTGCACACCATTTTAAAAGCTTATCACTTAAGGTGAGTGCACTTAAACAACACAGCACGCAAAAGCTACATATATGTAGTAGTAGTCACGTTAATTACCTCTGCTGCGACCACTACAGCTACTACCACCATCACCACCACTTCGCGCCTATTTTAAAGTATTTTGACTCAATTAAGTTGGAGGAATTTTCTCTCCTCTGTGAGCATTAAGAAAAGCTCATCTGGAGATTTAAGTCACGCCAAATTTTAGTAATTGGTTTTGACATTATTGGAGGTTGAGGGGAGTCCTACTCGTTTTGAGGAATTCTTCATTTGGTCAAATTGAATGTTTTGAGATTTAAACTATTGAGTTATCTTTTCCGAATGAAAGCTCCATACGCAGAGCTGCATGCTGAAACAATGAATTAATGTCATGCTTGTCTTTCATTTGAAAGTCGTAAGTATAATGGTGGAATATGACGATACTTATCCCACCTGAATTCTAAAATTTCAGAGTTGCCTTGACAGCTACACAAATGGCTCTATAAATTCAATTTTCTATAAAGCATCTTTTGCTAAATGAATTTGATTGAAGCAACTAGTTAACTTTCGTGTCATTGCTAGTAACATATCCTTTTATATGGGATAAAGGGGGTTGAATTTGAACAACTTGGTTGTAGAAAAACGAAGACCTCTATTGAGCTTGTTTGCTAATGAGATCTCCATTGGCTTTACAACCTTTCAAACTTTAAATAAAACATAAAAATGGATAATTTGAACAAGGAAGAAAGTTTTCCTAAAATTTTCTTTCTTTCTCGTAATTACGCATCTCGAAAGCTAGTTTTAATTTATTGGATTGTAGAAGATTGAATGCTGATCTCTCTCTCATCTTCATGATTACCAAACACTTAGTTGAATTAAGCTATGATTGACATCTTATGCTTTATTCTGAACCCAGCAAGATTTCAATACTATTCGCTATTTTAATAGTAGACACACATCTCTCAGGTAATATTCGTTGCGATTTAGGGTTTCTGGTCAATGCATTTTAAAGACTGTTAGTAAAATGTTAGGAATTTATTTTAACTGAATTACAGCCATATATTAAAGTAGAAATTTTGTCCCCCAGATATCTAGATCATGAATCCCTCACTGTCAACTTGAAATTTTATAACAATTAATTGAATTATTTTTAATCCAAAATCTATTTTTTTTCTCATTTTGCTTTGAGAAATAACATCTGATTGATAGGCTCATATTCGGTCATTCTTCTAACCAGAACTCATTAGTGCCCTTGGTAATTACGAACGGTAGATTGCACTAATGGTTATCTAATTTGCATAACAATAGAAAGTTAATGCCATGCTGTTGCCTAATAATACACCGTTCGATTGGTGTAAGTGCTTTTCAGATATAATTTTTTTGCGATAAATGCAGAATAAAATAAGGGAAGAGAATGCGCTTTACCAATAGCATCAATTCCTATTTTACAAGTCTTATTACCTCATTCCTGCTATTTGAATCGGTGACAGTTTTACTCGAAGTTTGAATTGTATGGAGATATTTCTATAATATTTTTGTCACCATTTTTAAATTCGGATAATTTGTTCTCGAACTTTGGATTGTACTGAGAATTTGGCCCTTTCTTGAACACTTAAATGCAAAGTAATCTTTTTTATTCCTGCCACTTTTCCGCTATTATTCTGTCCACTAAACACTGCCAGATTTAACAATTTGTAATATTTATGTTTTATTTAAGCTTTCATTCGCTTAAATCTTGTTAAACGCCTTACCTGAGATTCTATCTTGCATCAGTTGTTTCTATCGCGATACGCCAATTTTATTAGGGATAAAAACGAACTTGAAAATGTGCATTCCGGGTGCAGGAGTAGAAGGGTAAGTCTTTTTTAAGCAGGCAGGACTAATTTTCTCTACCGATTTTCAGATTGCGTTGTACCGTCTTAAATACTTTTAATTATTAATCTAATTTGTACGCCAAATGAGTTATTATCGCCTTTTTTAATGGGTAGTATTTGTTTAAATTGATTGCTAAACCTAAATGCTATTGTGTGGACTTTGAAATAACTCGTTATTTCCATTTTCAAACTACCTTTAAAATTCATTTCTAATAAATTTTAAGGATAGTAATTTTGTTTGCTTTTGCATTCTCACATTGGGTATGAAAGAATTCTAATCCATATTTCTGAAATGCCACCTTCGTTTAAATATGAATTAACGCCAGAAATGGTAGTTTTGAATATCTAAGGATTTATGGAGATAATTAAATTGAATTTTCTGTTTCCTACTATTTTCTCCCTTCCAGTATAAGCTTTAGGGAATCATTCTCACCTTTAAATGTTATTTGAATTCAGTCCTCGAAATTGAAAACGCATGTTAGAAACGGATCTTTCTTCATCAAATACCACGTATGTAATTATTTTCACTTTCTTTTGAGTTGTGAGATATCTTTAAACCTGTCATTATCTCTAAAGTCTGCACAATCATATCACTGCTGAGAATGTTCCCCCGATAGAAAATCATATTCTTGTGCTTTTTTGCGGAGGTAATATTTTTGATGGTTGTTGCGGAAATTTTCGAATTCATGCCTCTCTCCAAATCGTTACTTCAATCTAAATGCTCCTCCTCCTCCCACCCTCGGGCAGGCCTCGAATGCTTAAATGTTTTCTCTAAAATAAAACGTTGAATACCTTCGATTAAATGGGGGTAACTAATAACCTTCTTTAAAGCAGTCTAGTCATTTTTAAATCTTCATGAAAATGCACAGTTTATGCTAAATGAATCTACCTAAGAATTGGACAGAAGGTAGGTGACACAGCTCACTTGAGCCTTTTGTTCATTTGCACGGATTAGTAATTAGCCGCTCTTCTTATTGTTACTTCCCTGCTTGTGATTCTTCAATCTTTCGTTCGATTGCATAAATGCTTTCAAAAGCTTGGGTTTATGGTATGGTGAAATAGAACAGAATAGCCAGTCACTATTGACTATTCCATAAAATTCCCCACAGTTAGCCCAGACATACTTTCACGCGATAGATACGCGTAAAGTGGTGGTATAACATTGCACGCAAGAAGGAAAGATCCCGTCTTTGCAGACATTTACTTCAGCAGTTGTTGCTTGCTGTTGTAACAACTGTTTAGACCATTTGGAATCCGGGGTGTGTACAGGGATGTGTGAGACTCGTGACTTATCGTCGGAACATATACGAGAGCATAAAAAACGAGGTGGTATCCTTTTCGTTCGCAGGGTTTAATGCGATGCGATGAATCGACTAGGTTCGAGAAAAATTAAATTTCTGTGCTTGATCGATTCCTCATTCCTGAAAATTAGTCCGGATAATTTGTTAAAGGGCTGTCCATAGTCTTTTCTCCCTTCGAAGGATGATTTTATCTGCTTTAAAATAAGACATTTTTATACATAATTCTCAGTGGTTGGCTATGGCTATGTTTGAGCAAGACTTTCACAATGCATGCTAGTTGCAAACCGTTTTAGGCTAGTCTTTTTAAGCCTATTGAGGAAAGTAAGGGGCTGTTTGTTTAAATGTTTAAGAATTTAGCATGTTGATGACCAATATCACTGCATCGTAGACATTTAATTTCGTTCGTTTTCTAATTTTCTTGGACTTATCTGTTTGTTGTTGCCGTAGAAACTTTAATGAATAACTTAATGCTCCTTGAAATGTGGAATTTAATCTTAGTCATACTGAAGTGTCATTTTCATTAATATTGTTCAAAAGATTGCATTTTTGAGTTAATCTTCCAAGCACATTGCACGGACTTTTTACAAATACTTGTTATAGTTCACAAAAAATAATTTGCTCAAGAATCGGTACACCGTTGACATGCACTCAATGCTAAAAGTCGCTAGAGGGATACCCACCGGTTGTGGGGACGGCTCCTCCTGCTACACAATGGAATGTTAATGGACTCTAAGCTTCTCGAAGGAGCCGCTTCAGAGCATTTTTCAGAAATTTACTTTACACTTCTCCTCTGTTAAGCATATGTCCTACTGTTTCAAGGTCATTTTTATTGTTGGTACAACTGACTTACCCGTCTCTCGCTCTTATGTGTAGTGAGAATGCCTAATGAATTATTTTGAAATAAGCAACGTTTATGGTACTCCAACCTGGAAAATACTATTCATCAAAATAACTTTAGTACAAGGGAATATTCACTCTTTTCTGGTCCCTTGATTAGCTTCCTAAATAGAATTATTATATTCCTGGTCACAATGAATCCAACAGTACAGAACGTAATATTTTATTTTTGCAAATTCGTTCATATCTAACGTTGTTTAACAATGTCAAATGTTCAAATCTCCACTGGAGTAAAAAGTGACAAGCTACATAAACTGTTTGATGATGGCTTTTGTCCCACCCCCACCTCCTCTCCCCACTCACCCTTCCCCTTGATTATGTAGAATTGATGTTGCTGACTGCATGCCTTGCCATTAATTCTTACATTTTTAATACAATTTACCAGGGTGGGGGGGGGGGGGGGGGGTGGGGGAATGCATTCATCTCCTTTCCCATAGCCTTGTACCTCACTTGGAATTAGGAGAAATCACAAGACTGAAAATAGTCAAATTGTATCCGTTGAAACGACATAAATGCTTGGAGAATTTTTAAGTAGATTATGTATTACTTATTGATTGCACTTTATACTCTAAAATGCGCACTTTTACAACCTTGTAACAAATTTATCTAAGTGCTTGTGCTCTTCACACATTTATCATATTTTGAAAGTCACGAAATTCTTTCTTACTTTTATCCACTGAAATGCAGGATCGTTGATTTCATTAATATTGTTCAAAAGATTGCATTTTTGAGTTAATCTTCCAAGCACATTGCACGGACTTTTTACAAATACTTGTTATAGTTCACAAAAAATAATTTGCTCAAGAATCGGTACACCGTTGAGATGCACTCAACGCTAAAAGTCGCTAGAGAGATACCCATCGATGGTGGGGACGGCTCCTCCTGCTACACAATGGAATGTTAATGGACTCTAAGCTTATCGAAATTCTTTCTTACTTTTATCCACTGAAATGCAGGATCGTTGATTTCTTATTAGCAGGATTGTCGAATAAATCCAGGAACAATCTAATGTATGATAACGGAGGTGGGGAGTGCAGGAATAAAAGTCAGAAATTCTGAAATCGTCATGGTTAGTTTGAACTATGAATTCCTCAGTTTGTAAGCATTTCTCTTAATTGGCATGGACAATTACATAATTTCCTAAAGATCCAAAATTCCAGTTTATTATTTGCTCATTAGGTTCCTGTGTTAGTTCCCATTTTTGATATTCAGAAAATAATTGAATGCCAAAATAATTGTTACTAATTTTGGCTATCTCCTCCCACGTGTAAAAATGTGCTATTAACTTAGGATGACTTTATCACCCATGGAGCCAAGTCAACTGGCCTGCAAGGTTGGACTTTTGTGAGCATACTCTCTCACTTATTCAACTGGGCGATAAATTCATCCAGCTTTAAATATTAAGGTATTACAAAATGAGCAAGTGAGGACAGCCCCCCCCCCTGTTTGTATAATTCAAGCATGCCAAAACACCGGATGCTCTGACTCCACTGTCCGCTTCATCCCAACCCTTCCCCATTTCATGCCATGTTGGACTCCCTTTCCTCTGTCCCTTGGTCACGTGACTCCCGTGGTTGGAACTTGTCATTACTCTGCGTGCTGTCAAGATTCGCAGTAATTAAAATTGAGTGGTTGATCGTACCATCTCATTGTGTGTGTCCAATGCTAGCCGAGAAACTTTTTTTAATATATAAAAGGACTTAATTTATTCACTCTAGGTCGCTAGTAGCGAAAAATATATGAAAATTTCTACAAGAATTTCATGAAAATAGCAAACTTTCAATTAGGTTTTTGAAACTCCTTTTTTATTTAAAATCATCGAGTTTGGAAGTTCATGCAGGATAGCCATTAAATCAAATTCATTTAAAGTTTATTTCTTCAAATATTTATCCTATCTTTATTTTGTATTTTTGTTTTTTTTATTAATTTTAATCACAGTCGAAAAGTCTAAGCATAGTCATTTTCTCCCCATCTTGATTCTGATAAAACTTGGCGCGCTTTTAAACAAACAATCCAATTTTGTGGGAAAATATCTTTGTGTGGGTTTGAATGAGTTCAAAGTTCGTCCATCGTTTTCGTAGTTTGTCCTCCTACAACTGCATCGGATCAGGCGAATTTCGTGGTTGTCAAAAGGTTGTATGAAATTCGCCACTGGCGTTGTTATTCTGGGCCTTAATATCACAATCCATTTCAAATGAGAATACAAAGCTCTTATATGCTTTTGTGGCCATTGGAATTTTGGAAATATGGATTATATAAAATGAAAGTAATATTAAAATAACTTTAACCCTTCCCCCATGGTGAGAAACCCTCATTCTACCCTACCCAATCGACACGCTTGGTCATTCCGTTCATCAGGGTGAGCACATTAATCTCTGCTCCACTGACAACAATTTACAAGTTGTAATTCTGTTTTCAATCTTTCCCGATTTTAAGTTCGGTCTTTTAAGTCAAACAAGTAAGATCGATAATGGTAAAAAAATCTTTTCCATATCTAGGATATCCCAAGGATACAGACTGTAGTAAGAACGAAGTGTGATTGAGTATGCAATGAAAAAGTTGAATTTTCAGCACTTCCTGCACCTAATTAATTAGGTAAATTGAATTAGCATTGAATTCTTCCCTATTTCCTCTCCAATATTATGTTTTATCCCATTGCGCTGCACCAATTTTGGGTGTAACTTGTTAAATACAGGATTAAAAAAGTTCCCTCTTTCCTGACTCCTGCAATTGATTCGAATTGAAAGTTGTCCATAAATTGTACTTGAATTATAAGGGGTAAATGTTAAAGCGCTTTGCATTTGCCAAAGCAAACTGTTGTAGCCATGTATCTGCGTTACAAAAAAATCCAACCAGGTTATTTAACCGTAAAATTCGGCCTTAACTTTTTATGGGACAAAAAACCAGGGCGTATACGCTAGAATTGCTTCAGGCGTGAATGAGCAGATTTCATTAATTCATTAAATGAAATAAAATAATCGCCTGTATGGTTCATATCACAGAACCAAATTTTGTACAAGGGATGGCAATAAATATAATTCTCAGACACTTTTAACTCACTGGTTGTGGATTGATGGGAATCAAGCCCATGACCTCTGAATCGGTGGCTGCGCAAGTCAATCGCGTTGTCATCCAACATACATGCCATTTTTGTCTTTAGTGAAGGAAGAAACATAGGTGGATAACAAGCTATTGGTTTACAATCGTTGGTGTTCGATCAATTAAAAATTTCATGAACAAGTTCATCTGAACTTCGTTCAGATTAGGCGGCTTTACGTCTCCCATCCTGAGAATAACGGTAAACTTTTTTCATTTCCTTTTTTTCGTCTGCTTTGCAGGAGGGCCGGTATCTCATGCCTCATCAGGACCTCGTCAAAGTCTAGACAACTATCACATTTCTACCTCTCCCATGCCTCCAATGATCTGTCCCCAAAATTATCACCGTCAAAACCACCAAACTCCCATTCAACAGCCACTCATGGATGAAAGAGCGCCATCGGCTCCTGTTCCAGCTAGAAGACAATTCACAGGCCAATCGAATCACCACCAACACAATTCGATATCTCCAAATCCAGTTGGGGGTGCTCAAAGAATGCGGTCACCACCTCCTCCCACGGCTTCTCAACTAATTGCTCATCCGAATGCCGTCCAGATGCCCTCTGGAGGGGGTACTGCTTTCAAGAAGTTAAATAACTCTGGGGGTGGGGCTCCACCGCCATACAACTCTGTTATAGCTTCAATGGGGGATCAAGTTTATTCCGTGAGTTTTTTTTCATTTTACCTGGTACTTTTATTAGTTGCTGTATGCAATATATTCCGTTTAGTTTATAGTCATGAATATAGCCATTATTATTATTATCAAAGCTATTCCTTTGTAAGCAGTCCTATTATCGCCCTTTCCCTCCGAAACACAGTCTTCTCCTAGCCTACTTCGAACAGATATATTCAATGATACTTTTATTATCTGACTTTGGATATAATGGCCCTGACAATTTGGCCTCCGCTATTGATTTTAATCATTCCAGGTTTTGGCAATTACTATCTTAGTATAGTGAGCATTCCTGTTAGCATAGGTAAGTGCCAATCGCTTTCTACAAGTTTTCTTAGCCGTCATTCCTGCAAAAAATGGAAACACGTAGATAAAGAGCATTTACATCTGTTGAAACTTTTCTAAGAACGCCATGTTTCGCCATTTTTGGGACTATTTATTTTGTTAAACTGTATTTGTTTTTGTTCACTTTTACTTAGACTATTTGATATTAGAAAATGATAAGATTGAAAGAGCCTGCATTTTGTGTAAGTAAGAGTCAGCTTATCTTCTCCTCCCCGAAGTTGACTTGACTCTTCCACGGAAACCACTCCATTTCACTCACTATTGAAATCGTTCCGCGAATGAAACCCCATCTGTCCACGAAAGTGGAGTTGAAATTTTTGACTTTAAATAATGTATTCCATTTACAACTCATTCTCTCTCTCCCACTCCCTTTCCTGAGCTGAATACAATTCGACCCAAATTGTGTTCGCTTGACTCTCTTGCATGGCAACTCACCATCTGTTTTTAACTTTCGCGCTTTGGACAAGCATACCCACACACACACACGCACCCACACACGTACACACACAAACACACTTTTTAACTTTATATTTCAACTAGCGTTGATGTAGGCATATTACAGTGGTAATCTAATGCCAATACTAACACTCTCACACAAAACACATGCTCCTATCCTTTTAGTCCCCACTTTTTAGGGACAACTAATTTGCCCGATGTTAAAAGTGTTCAATAAATATACTGGTAGCAACTGTTCCAAAATACTAAGACCATCGAACACTTTACTGCTGTGGTAACAATCATATTTCATTGTCATATTTAAGATTTTTCCTTTACTAAGAAAATGCTGGCTTTTGCCAGATTTAATCATGATGTATTATTTAATCGGCGTAAAATATAATTTATTAATAGGCATGGATGCACACTTGAATTTTCTAGATTTGGCTCCTAGGTCCCCGAGTGACTGTATGCCACAGTTATGCATCGAATTCAGAGTAACATTTAGACTATTATAATATTTGTTATTTAATTAGTACATTTCGTACCGATGCTAAAAATGCGTAAAAGCTTTAGCCACGAGAAGGCATTGAAATTGGGAACGGGGGGCCAGCTAGTCCAATAGGGTATGAAGGAAGGAATCGAGGGTGAGTAGGCAATTAAATCGGAGCTTCCAAATTCTAGAAAGGGGATGAACTGCTTCCTTAGAAAGGCTTTATGCCACCGAATTCAAAGATCTAACACCAAGATTCAAGTATGAGATTATATCCAAAAAATGGAGATTTTTATGACCGACTAACATAGTTTCGCAGTTTCTCAAATGCCCACCGAGATTTCCAATTAAACTATTGATTCCGAATTGCATTGATGAGGTTGCATTTGAAACATTCTATTGAAGATGTATAAGGTACCGACACCCAGTAGGCTATTTTAGTAAACAAATAGTTTTTTGGACGGATATCAGCCAGTGAATCAACTACATTCCCTACCAATGCATCGAACACCCTACCTTATAGTTCATTATTGATAAAAAGCCTTTTTTATTGATTTTGAATGCAAGTTTAATGGTACCGTCACTAATTAGGCCACTTAAATATATTTAATTAAATTAAATTTTCGAATATTATGAACGCTTCCACGCGCCAAAATTCTGGTTTCAATTTTATTTTCTGGCTAGAATATCTCCAGTTGGCTTACAAAGATATTTGGTGACTTCCATTTTCATTTGAAGCTTTCGATTTTTCATGAATTTTATTTTTCTTATATTTAACTGGTTAGGATTATTATTTCATTCCCTGGAAATTCTAATATTTTTAGATATTTGTTTTTTCACGTTTTTCATGATTTACACCTCCTTTTCCGTAGCCTTCGGTTTCTGAATGCACTCTTAAAGTTTCATCGGCTTTGGGCTTTTGCCCATATATGGTGTTTTGCGCTTTGTTGCTTCGCTATGCATCCTAATTCCAACTGATTGTTTTTTCAGAATTTTGGTGCAATCTGATTCCAGGCCTGAAATGAAAGATATGGGGTATCATTTCGATCTCAAATGTGAGCTCAATTTTTCTTGAGTTCGGATGCGTGTATTTCGTAGGGCCGTGTAATTCGCGAAGAACATTTATCGCTCTTCCGGCGCCTTTCAATCAAAGCCTCAAATACTGATTTCTTAGCTTGATACTAAGTCAAGCTTAAGTCTTAAGTTCGAAAATGTGCTTTTTTTCGGTAAATGGTTTTTTTGCCTATATTTGAGTTAGCCTGGACCTCTCTGAAATATGGCGGAAAAAATACCAGAGTTCTGGACGCATCTGAATGAGAATTAACTGTTGACGTGTCAATTAGTTGTGATTGCTTCCGTGTTAATTAATTCAGGTCCCTATGTGACTTCATGTCCGCAATATTCCGCTTCTATAGATTAATAGATTAAACGGGATCTTTGAATATTTTCTTCCTATTCAAATTACCTCCTTTGATGGTTAGCTTAGCTTTTTTTAACAGCTCAGAGCCCATTAGAGTTCATTTATTTCCTTTCATTTTGTTTTAAATCGACATTCTCTTATAAGTTGTGGAGATGCCGCATTCTTGCGTTCTAACATTGGACATTGGTAGGCACCTTTTCTTTTTTGAAGGTACATATTGAAATACTTGAAAAAGAAATTTGTGATTAGTGTTCTTTCCCGATGATTCATCAGTTCTGATAACTGTTTTGTACCGTATCGCTACACCCATATTGGTGGTGGTGATTCAAAACGATTTTTAACTTTCACTCTAGAACTGTTAAAATCCTCTGAGTTAATCGAGCCGAATGTTGAGAAACACGTTCTATTTCCCCATACACCGGCTAAAATTAATCAGTGTCGCGGTAACCAATATTACCGGATGTGCACCGATGAGCATCTGTGGCATGATAGACAAGCGCGTTGGCTGTTTCGCTACCAGCACCAAAACCTGGTACCTACTAACTGAGCTATCGGGCCTAGATAATACTCGCGATTTTCCCTCCGCGAACCTCACTCTAGCGATAATCAGAACTTGTACAATGCGAATCTACTTTAACTTCCACAAATGGCTTTCATCAACCTTCATTTTAGCCGCCTTTCTTCGTTTCCTACTTAACGCAGGCATCGAATTCTAAAAATAGTGTTTGGGAAGAGGTGAGGCTAAATTTGGCCCCTCGTTGTGATGTGTGTCTTGTGTGCGAGGGCGTCATAAAGAGTGTGATTTCGTGAATCCGCTTGAAACACTAATTAGATCTGCGCCTATAGTTGGCAGGTTGTTGAGGGTTATTTGCCAAACTCACTTTATTTTAAATGTTATATATGTCCTTCGATTTAGAAACTTTTTATAAACTAAGGCACTACTTCTTTAGAATTCTGTGATTTGCCTGCTCAATGGAAATGATAAGACAGACAGTGGTTTCAACAAGACAAAGGCACTATAATGCACCAGAGATAGTCCTCATGTCACTGAAGGTTGGGAGGCAAATCACATTTTGTCCCAAATAATTTTCATGTTGTCAGAAGAGGTGTGCACTCGTTTATTGACAAGGCCGATGACCGATTTAGCAGCAAACTATGGGAATTAATTATCCTAACGTCAGGCAACAACTTCGCAGCGTTGATCCTTGCTGTATTGGCGTTCTGGGATTGTGATTTTATCACCTCTCTGACGTTAGACCATGACCCGTCATTTCAAACGTCGAATTCTCAAATAGCAAATCCTGTAGCTCTACCTTTTGAACAACCAAAGTGCACAAGGCATCGATATTTTGGAGTTACAATGCATTTATTAAAAGTTGCAAAGGTCATTTCAGGTCAGGGCGTTTTTGAGGGATTATTATGATGATAATTCGACTCTCTGTATCCTCCTGGACCCTGAATCTATTAACTCCCCATTTCAACGGTAAACGTCAATTCTTGAGTCATTTCGAACCCGTATTAATTTTTTTATTTAGTAATGTAGTTCATTAACATTGTTTGAATAGCCGCAATTTCATCACTTTATTACGTATAATAATTAAAAAATAATGTTGATGTAACTCTGTTTTTTGTTAAAGGAACTTAGGGAGAATTTCAGTGAGTTTTATCTTTCACTTAGAACAGTACATACGCATGGTCCATAGTTTATATAGTTATATCAAATGGCAGGCGTTTCGATAGTTGTCATTAGCCCTATAGTTGACTTCAGGCTTCACAGAGGGAAAGGACATCAAAGAGAAAAAAGTCGAGAGTGGGGGGGGGGGGACAGAAGACTGTTTCAAAGATGTAAAAGAGACAGACACTAAGGTAGAAAAAAGGTGAGGTGAGTACTATGACATATAGTGGGGTCATGGTAGTTTGAAGTCATAAGTCAACTGCCGATTAATAGCCCATTCAAACATATGATATAAGTGGAAAATAGCGTTGACCAATGTATAAATTTGGATTATCGTATCATTTCCACCCTTGCTACCTGGAAGTTGTTCGAAGAAAGCACAAATTCTGGTATCAATCTCTCTCATTCCGGTATTACTTGGACTTATAATTAGTTAGAATTAGCAAAGTGATCGGTTATTTATTTTAATACTTCATGATGGAAAACATTTTCATACAGAATCCTAGTTATCAGGCGTTTTGGAATAAGCCCTGCTTATTTAATGCTAATTTTCAGTACAAGATTGTTCCACTTTCTGCCCAGTCAGCAATGAATTGAAATCCATCGAAAGTTTGGGATTTTTAGCATTGTATTTAAGTTTAATTGCATCTGATGCAATAAACTAAGATAGGAGCTTAAATTGTGTAAATTTAATTATTGAAGTTTACTAGAGTGGCACGGTATTCTATAGAATTATCAAAGGTGAGGTCCTTTAGGTATTCGACAAACGCACCAAGTTATCACAATTTAAGAAGCACAGAATTCGTTTTTTTCGATTTCAAAGACAATAACGTATAGGAATACATGCTTAAATGGACTTCAAGAACTGCTTTCCAAAACTCAAGGCCATTGGTTTCATATTAACGTCCTCATTGTCTTGTTAAATGAAACTTCTATATTCCAGCTTCATTAATAATCATTCACTGTCCATGGGTGCTCCATAGCTCGTTGGTTGTTTAGTCACCGATGTGCCATTTGTTTACATGTTTCTGAAATTGGGTCAGAATAACTGGGTGACTGTTTCTATGCTAACGACCTGATAAACTGTTAATCAGAGGACAAGAGGGGTTTTGGTCTTAATTTAAAGAA
The DNA here is from genome assembly GCA_900617975.1 of Rodentolepis nana. NCBI lineage: Eukaryota > Metazoa > Platyhelminthes > Cestoda > Cyclophyllidea > Hymenolepididae > Rodentolepis > Rodentolepis nana. The sequence continues at coordinate 49,869 of UZAE01012236.1, forward strand.
AAGGGTATTCGAAGTGCTTTACTGAAATTAATGAATGTCAAAAGCTTTAGAAAAAATAGGAAAAAATTCGATTTGAAGTAGCAACAACACAATAGTAAGATTATCTATATTGATATTGAACATTTATTTACTTATTTCAAATGGCAGGCGTTTTGATAATTATCATTAGCCCTTTAGCTAACTTCGGGCTTCACCGAGGGAGGGAACATCAAAGTAGCAGAAAGTCGAGGGATGGGTAAAAGAAGAGTGATTTGCGGATGGAAAAGAGGGAGACAGGCACAAACGCGGAGAAAAGGTTAAATGAGTACTGTGTGAAATGTGAAGGTAGAAAAAAGGCGAGGTGAGTACTGTGGAAGTGGTGAAATATGACATACAGTGGGGTGATGGTAGTTTGAAGTCAGAGGTATATGACATACAGTGGGGTGATGGTAGTTTGAAGTGAGAAATAGGTAGAAAAAAGGTGAGGTTAGTACTGTGGAAGAAGTCGACAGTAGAGCAAAGGTGAGGTGAGTACTGTGGAAGGGGTCGAATTTGACATACAGTGGGGTGATGGTAGTTTGAAGTGAGAAGTCGAAGAGAAAAGGTAAGATGAGTACTGTTGAAGTGGTCGAATTTAAGAAAAAAGGTGAGGTGAGTACTGTGAAATGGTCGAATATGGACAAAGGTGAGGTGAGTACTGTAAAAATAGTCGAATATGATATAGAGTGGGGTGATGGTAGTTTGAAGTCAGAAGTCAACTGCCGATCAATAGACTTTTTGCAAGTCAGAAGTCAACTGCCGATCAATAGACTTTTTTGTCTTTGAAGTCAGAAGTCAACTACCGTACAGTGGGGTCATGGTAGTTTGAAGTGAGAAGTCAACTGTAGGTGAGGTGAGTACTGTGGAAGTAGTCGAATATGACACAGTCAGTGGGGTCATGGTAGTTTGAAGTGAGAAGTCAACTGCCAATAAATAGACTGTTTTGCCGTATGTGTATACGTTGCCCAAGGTGCACCACGTGGAGGTAAATCTA
>UZAE01012237.1:0-34201 GCA_900617975.1 Rodentolepis nana
ATGACATACAGGCGGGTCATGAGAGTTTGAAGTCGGTAGTCAACTGCCGGTTTATAGACCTTTTTGCCGTATGAGTATACGTTGCCCAGGAAGCACCATGTGGAGGTAAACATTTTATCAATGAATAGATTAATGAATAAGACGTAAATGTACCTCCCCAAAGGCGTTTCAATTTCGGCATTCATCAAATTCAAGTTCCATTTTGGGATTATTCTTTGACAGCCACGCTAATAAATGAATATCAGCGCTGATTGCCCTTAAATTAACTATAATTAAGCTATTGTTTTGGTAAGAGAGCCGGCAATTTTTTGGAAGTAGGGATAACGATAAGAGCCAATTCCACTAATCCCTCCAATGAAAGTGCCAAGTCAATGGGAGGAGAGTAAAGCTAGCCATGAGGGCGTTTAGTTTTGAGTTTCTCCTGCGATGTTGCCCTTTTACGATAATTTTTTTCGATTTCTGAGAGATTTACTCCATAAGAGATGTCAGCGTTGTGGCCAACCTTTCCCTCATTGCCAGTTTAAGAGACTTCTTCTCGTAGAAAAATCAATCGAAAAGTCGCCCTAGTGATAATGACGTACTATCTAGAAGGTCATGGAAACTTAAACAAAGAGTTGGCTAAGGCAAGTCTAGGTAGACGCAAAAAGAGGTCAAAAGGGTTAGAGGTTGAAGCCTTCAAGTAATGAACACCAGCCGCAAGTGAAAGAAAGTAAGCAGAAGTATTCTGAGAGAATATGCCAAGTGCAATTGACTCTCAGTAAAATGAAAAATCGATAAGACGGTGGCACTGGTAGTACAATCCTAACAAAAATAAAACTAATCCACAAACACCAATGCCCCCCAGGAAGGGTTGTTAGTAAAATCAAATTAAATCATAACTGACCGAACGCTCCATTACAAAGGTGACGATGATTATGATGATAGGATGAAGTAGACGTGATTAAAATTAAACTTGAGGAATCAGGCAACCTGATGACTCTGGTTCCCAGAGGAAGCATAATTCTGCCCTCAATTGCTCTTATTCCTCCTGTTTAACCTGAACCTGATGCTTCTTTACAAATATGTTTTCAGCGTTGCAATGGCAGATAATAGCAAGAGATGAAAAAAAACCTTCAACGAAATATCCAAAAGATGAGGGAGCTCACTTCTGAACTACTGGCGGACCAACACTGGGTACTCTTTTAACCGGTGCTGCTAGGGGAACATAATTTGGAGACAACACAGCCAAATCTGCCAATTTGCTCGTTTTGTTAGCACTTCCATTCCTAATCGGTGTTTCGGCAGGCGGCTCACGCACTTGCCTATTCGATTTGGGAGCCGAGTCAGGGAAGAAACTGGTTCGAGTCCGTCGCCAGGGTTTCTTGGAAGCGGTGTAGACCAGAGGTTTCTTGGTGGGTGCGGTGGTAAGAGTGGTGTTTAGTCGGAGACTAGCTTTATCCACATCTGAAAGGGGAGTTGGCGTGAGGAAGGAGAGACTCTCCATTTGAGCGCCGAGACTCTGGAAGTGGGACATGACAAGACCAGTACCTAGGAGATGCGCCAAGTGGGCTACACCAGAGAGGCTGGCTGCTGCTAAGTCCTCATTAGCGTCATAGACACTCATACATATCTGGGAATGGAGAAACAAAAAAGTTAGGACGGAATAGTAACTGCGCATTTTAGATAGGAATGTTCCCATAAATTGTATACAAGGACCATGCAAGTAGAACTCTTGAATATCGGTTTGCCCACATATCAGAAATCCGTTTGAACTTCAGGGAGCATTATATGAATCGTTAGACAACCTTGAAGTTATTACCCAAAACTGTCATCGATACACCTCAAGAAAAAATCGTGAAGGGGTATGATCTAGCTCTTTCCACAAATTTCTAACGGATATAAAACCAATTTTAACAGCAAAATCCCAATCAATTGATTCAGCTAATTTTCCTTCAATGGGCTAAATGAATATTGGGATTGCTACTATGGAACACACAAGATTGTCACCGCTGAACAAGTAATCTCGTGCGTACTCAGACAGGTTTGAAGGTGAGGTCGTGGAACTTCGCGTAGGGAGTAAGTGCGGCGTGAGCCCGGAGTGCACCTAGCCAACCGCCAATCAATAGTCCCCCGCTTTAGTGTATCAAACCCAACATACTAATATTATTATTACATCAAATGGCAGGCATTTTTATAGTCATCATTAACCCTTTAGCTGACTTCAGGATTCAGAGAGGGGAAGGAACATCAAAGTGGAAAAAAGTCGAGAGAGGAAGGGGGAAAGAAGAGCGTTTTAAAGATGTAAAAGAGACAAACAGACACAAAGGTAAAAAAGGTAAGAAGAGTACTGTGAACGGATCGAATATGACATACAGTGGGGTCATGGTAGTTTGAAGTGAGAAGTAGACGAATATGACATACAGTGGGGTGATGGTAGTTTGAAGTCAACTGCCGGTTAATAGATTTATGCCTTATGAGTATACGTTGCCCAGGGTGCACCACGTGGAGCCGTATGAGTAAACGTTGCCCAGGGTGCACCACGTGGAGCCGTATGAGTATACGTTGCCCAGGGTGCACCACGTGCCGTTTGAGTATACGTTGTCCAGGGTGCACCACCTGGAGGTAAGTCTATCGTGAGTATACGTTGCCCAGGGTGCACCACGTGGAGGTGTATGAGTATATGTTGCCCAGGGTGCACCACGTGGAGGTAATTCTATCGCACACCCCCCAATACTAATATAAAGACCACGCTCCTTGTCTGTAGAGCACATACCGTTGTCCCCGATGAACAAGTTGGACAGACAAAGGGTGATTTATTTGCAACCTACGCAACCTGATAAGTAGTAGTACGTGAACAACATGGGACCACGGACTAACAACCTATCAGCATTTCAAAAGCTTCTTCGATGTTTAGTGAACGGGTGAAAAGGCCCCCAAGTGCCTAGAAGAGCCTGCCAAAGAGCTACGAATAGAGATGCGCTCATTTTGATGAAGCTAACACATCAGCATCTCATTAAATGTTCATACGGCGTCTCAATTTTTTTGCATCAAATTTACTTCAAAAGTCAAATAAAGAAATATTGTTATTGATAAAACCGCGAGCCCCCCCCCCCCCACGTTGAAATAGCTCGCCTTAACCGAGCTAAATGCGAATCCGATTAACTGCAATCATCACAAAAGCATGATTGTATACACGGGGGGGGGGGATTTCCTATTAATTTTAAACCAATAAATCAATGTAGACTTGAGTAAGCTTCTCCTTAATTTTAATGACCTCCGAAACTAATATTGCGATAAAGCCCAGTACAACATGAGATCTTCGGTTTTTATGTTTAATGGGAGTAGAGACGAGTTTTGCATCTTATGACTAAGATGGTAACATTGGCTAGGCATACCTCAGGAAGAACAATAGTCTTGAGAGTTTCTCGTCCCATGAAGCGCGCGTAGGCTTGGAAGTGTTGCAACAGCAACATTCGAGTTGTGAGTTCATGGCATCGGAAGAGGCGGGAGATTTGTGGAACTACTAAACGGGTGAAGGTAGCCTCTGAGACCAAGCCAAGTGATGAGTTCTCTGAAATATGGTGAAAAGAGATTACGCGTTAAGAATAAAATACTTCCATCTTAAAAAAAAGCACAATAACTAAAGCACATGAAACCATAAATTTACAATTAGATTACGTGAGATCCCAACAAAAAATTTACCACCAGATATATTCAAAAAAAGAATACAATTTAAGTTGGAGAAAATAATGCTGCCATGTTCAGTTCAACGAGGACAGTTGAATGAAATTTAACAATAAACAAATGAGCAAAAGCACACCAAACAAAATTCTTTTCCAATCATGATTTGAGGTAACTCCAAAGGGAAGAGTGTAAATTCCAAATTAGGGGAGGGGAGGGGAGGGGGGGGGAGCGATTTGACCCTCATATCTTCATTGACATGGCCAACAACAGCATTAAAAGTGGCAGGTATTGACGTTCTTATCCTGGAATAAGCCCGAAAAATGTGTTTATCTTAGATGAGTGCTGAAAAAAATTGACATGACTCTAACGCGTTTGAGCATTTTCAATCGCTAAGGTCAACAAATGACGATTTGGACTAGATATAAAGTCGGGAAAAGTGAAGGGAAACGAACTACTTTGTAGCTGCCAAATAAAAGTCTATTTCCTTCAAAAAACGAAATATGGTAACCTAAAATTTGCGATTAACTAAAATGGCACTAAATGTCCAAATAAAAATGAGAAATAGCAGTCACTCAATTATTAGATCCTTCCCATTTAAAAAAAATGAATTAGAACTAATCAGTGAGAAGTACGAGTGAAAAATTAGCGAAATCAATGAAAGATATAGAAAGAGAATGCTCTTCAATGCGTTGTACCTAACAAACAAACTCAGTGATAGGAAAAATTTCCATGTCCAAATATGGAAATATAAATTATTCCGATTGGGAAGTCTAATAGAATAGTTTCATTAAATTTGAGTGAAAGCAACAATTCCGTCTCTCATGCACTGGATTACCGATTCGACTGGTCACCCACTCTCTCATCTTGATATGCAGTACCCCTTGAAGAGAAACCATCAAGGCAATTATTGGCCAATCAGCCAGCCAACCAATTATTACATATTCGAAGCGGTAAAAGTAACGTTATCTTGTTAAATTTACTGAGCCGATGTTCGAACTACAAGTCTTCTCCCCCCCCCCCCACTTCTTGAATCTGAGTAGTTGAAACTTGTATAAGATACAACTGAGACTCTGTGACCCCTTTCCTCACTAAATAGCAGTGTCAGAAGTCATTCATCTCCAGCGAAATCAAACGTGTGATAGAAATTTCTCGCCACCTCTGATCAAGACGACAAAAATTAATTTGACCAATTCTATCCATCGGTTTTTTGAAAGATAAATCCTTTTTTAACTTCTAATATGAGCAGTGATAAAGAAAAGCGTATATGACTAATTGGTATTACTCACCTTTATGTGGTGTGAGGAGATGACGGACTACGGACTTGGCCGGGAAGTCCGTAAATATCGAGGGTACTAGTATTAGAGGAACGATGGAGGAGCAGAGAACTTCTTCAGAAATATCACTAGCCACCTTTGGAAACTCTCTGAATGGTCAAATCAATGCGGTAAGTCAAACTCTTACTGAAAAAATTTGATTTTCTCCGCGTCAGACTTGAGCATATACTCAGATAGAAATGATACTAAATGGGAGAAGGGAGTCGTGAAGACGGAATGTTTTAACAACTGGGCAGCGGAAGGTCGTTGTTTGGGAGATGCGTGCATGCCAGATCTTTCGAGAACCGTCTTTAAGCTATCTATTTCCAGAGCTAGATGGTAAAGAATATACACATATATATTCAATTTGAAAACAGCTACCAAATACGGAGAGTAATTGTGTGACCATTCGACTGAAACAATAAATGTCATATCCGTGACACGCAGACGCAATGAATTCAACAGACTATGAAGGTTGAATTTAAAATAAGGAAAATATATATTACGTTTTGATCCTCTTCTTTGTTTTTAAGATGCTCGAGTACTTCTAGACGATGTTGCGAAAGTTCACTAAATGCGCACGATAATTCGAAAAGACCAAGTTTCCATTTCTTTTTTGAATCAACAAAGAGACTAGTAATATCAATATTATTATGCGAAATATGAGCCTTAAAGGGTGATCAAAAATATTAAACTAATTACTTTATTATGAAGGAAGTCAATTGCTTGTAGAATTGAATATATGCCCACAAGAAATTCGTCCTCTGTAAGGACTGAGAACACGTTCTGGAAAGGTAAAGTGGGTTCTGATACAAGAAAAAAAGAAGAGATTTTTGGCGATATAGCAGCAGAGACAACACGAATTATGGAGGGGTGACTCAGGTGTTTCACTAAATGGGCATTTTAATATAAGACAGTTAACAAACCCCGGAGTGAGTTTTCAATAAGCTTATTCTGAGCAAATTCCATACCAATAAATGCCTTAAATGTAGCACTTGAAGTCAATTTATCAGGTAATTTGGAATTTAAATCCTTCTTATACTGTATAATCGATGTTTCCTTGAAAGACACGAGCTTGGAGATGGAAGAATGTACTGAGTATAGTGAACATGAAGTTATAAGTCCAGTAGTGACCAATGATGATTCGTCTATCGGTGGAAATTGGGAAATACCAGCCCCCATTCCCAAGTTTCCGTGCCTGAGAAACTATTCTAGTCCGGGATGTCCTCAATCTCAAGGTTACACCCCAAAGTAATATCAGCCGTTTAAAAATTTTTAATATAATTAATTTGATTATTTTATGCAGATATATTTTAAATATTTTACTGATAAAGTTTTTTTCGTTTTGTTACGGAAAAAACGTCCTTCACAGTAAATCTCCAGTCTCTAATTTTGACAGCGAACATAATTCATGTTTTAGGTCACACTAGAGACTCGACGTATTTGCCTGCAGAAAGGAAGGATTTTAAGAGAGCGTAGTATTCGACAATGGCTTGTGTGAAGCTCATATCCTCCAGGATGTCTTTAGGATATCTGAAATCAATTTCTAGATGTGGATTTAATTATTATTAATGATGGCTTTTAATTTAATTAATTTTTCTGAGTGGAACCCAAATTAACCTTCATACCTACAATTATGTTCGATTTCCGTTAATTATTGTCTTCTGCGCATTAGATAGATACTAGAATTGATTTACTTAAATGAGGTATTGTGATTCATTCTATTATTGTTGGTTCTACTTTCTTCTTAAAGATATCAAGTACAGTTATGCAATGATCGAAGCGTGCCAAGGATTTCTATATATGCTGTGGTCAGAAATAGGTAAAGTTAAATTTTATTGTATGATTATCGGGCTGTTTTTGAATTACGAAAGTTTTGTATGTTTTCATATTGATTAATACCTTAAAAAGAAAATGATCAACATTTATTTATTTATATCAAATGGCAGGCATTTCGATAGGTATCATTAGCCCTTTAGTTGACTTCAGTCTTCACAGATGGGAAGGAACACCAAAGTGAAAAAGGTCGAGATGGGGGGGGGGGACAGAAGAGTGTTTCAAAGATGCAAAAGAGACAGGCACAAAGGTAGGAAAAAGGTGAGGTGAGTACTGTAAAAGTAGTCGAATATGACATACAGCGGGATGACGGTAGTTTGGAATCTGAAGTCAACTGCCGGATAATTGACTTTTTTGCCGTATGAGTATACGTTGCCCAGGGTGCACCACGTGGAGGTAAGTCTATCGCACGCCCCCCCCCCCATGCTCAGCATAACATGTTACTAACTAAAGACATACGTTAATAGAGATCGTTCCCATGTTCTGTGTAAGAAAGGTGCTTTGGGCACTATAGCTTTAGAAAGAAAAACAGCTTAACGCATCATGATTTATTCAAACAAAACACAATTCCCTTTCCTGCTTCTACTTCCAAGTTTTTCAGAAATTCGTTCTGAGGTGCTTATTTTCATTATTATATTGCCTGTGAAGACCTCTCCAGTTTTTAAATCAATGCTGCTTCCTCTCGAATTTATTAACACTTGATGAGAGGTTGAGAACAGTCGTGAAAACCTCAGATGGTCCCTTTGTTAACACTCGTCATCGCTAGTATTTGAGAAAACTGTAGTCCAAAGAATTTGATTAATATTGAGGCTCTAAATGTCAAAGGCCATTGGCGTTATGATCAACAATAAGCATAGTACGAAAGCGATTTCACAAATATGTAGTCATGGAGTGCATCAATTTCAATCTTTCTCTAAGGTTAAATCTGATTTTACTAAAATTTTGCCATATTTAGTCCACTTAAGTTAATGGGGGTATTTTATTCAGCAAGTGCTCATATTAAACCAAATTTTTAAGAGCATAGCTAAATATTTATGGAAAAAATATACTGACAAAAAGGGGAAAATAAAATGGAATTCCTTATTTTAGCCAAGTTCGGTAATCTCTCGCCTCTTTCAAAGACAAGAACCCGTTTCATATTATTGATTTAGAAAAAAACGTAAATCTGTTATTGACTCTCAATGCTTCCAAAGCTGAACTTCACATTTTTTGACACAGTTATATTACAAATGATGGGATGTGCGATAGACTTACCTCCATGTGGTGCACCCTGGGCAACGTATACTCATACGGCAAAAAAGTCAATAAACCGGCAATTGACTTCAAACTACCATGACCACACTGTATGGCATATTCGACCACTTCTACAGTACTACATCACATTTTTTCTAAATTTTCAACCTTCGTCTTCGAAACGCTCTTCTATTCCCACCCCCTTCTCGACTTTTTTTCACTTTGATGTTCCTTCCCCTCTATGAAGCCTGATGTCAACTTAAGGGCTAATTATACCTATCAAAACGCATGCCATTTGATATAAATAAATAAATATTACAAATGTTTGATTAATATCTATTATTTGTTACTACACGATGATAAGATCAGTATTAAGGGAATAGTTAATAAAACTAAACCGACTAGACAGATTTCGTTATATTTGCATTTAGTAGCAATAAATATTTAATAGGAAAAATTGAAAGTTTTTTCATTAAGACTAAAAAAACGAGTCAATGTCAAATTCGCGCAGTTTTAAATAAGTTCTAATAGATAGGTAATATATTAAGCTTTAAAAATCATAATGACATTTAGTTTTACCTAACTTTAAGGTATTTCCAAACGATAATATACAAATGTGTGAAATAATTTCACCAAGCCATTTTACATATATTTCATAAACGCCTTCTTTAAGCAACCGCAAACATACACAAAATATTAGTCGTAAATAACAAAATATTTTTCTGCTGAATTAACAGATTCTAAAGATTGGAGAACAATTATTATAAGTATTAGCATTAATTTGAAAACCTTTGAAGTACTGGTATACATTTGGGGAATGATATAATATACCATCAAAATTCTGAAACTTATAAATATACTACAACAACCTGGTTTGCGCATGAAATAAAAGAATATTATTTCATTCTCTACTACTAATAGAAAATGAAAAATAATTTCTCCATATCTCAGCACAAATGATTTATTTGCTAACTTTAATATTATTAGAATTTTTAACTAATAGGTTTATGCAGTATATTTAGATTCTGTACTCGCCATTAATTTGCTTTGTGATTGTTTAAACCACTTAATGTTTTCGTGCACGATTTAAGTTAAAAAGGAGGTCTATCGTTGTTTTTGACCTTTCGCTATGTCGTCAAAAGATCCTACTATTGATCCAGCAAGTTTAGAGCATCTTCGTGTCGCTAAGGGACCTACGGATGATTCCGCTGCACAATCTGACTGGGCTTCAAAAAAGCTCGTTTGGGTTCCTCAAGAGAATGTCGGATTTGCTGCGGCATCAATTATCAGTGAAGATAAAGATGATTGCGTTGTTCAGTTGCAAGAGTCTGGAAAAAAGCTTACTGTTCCCAAAGATGTTATTCAAAAAATGAATCCACCTAAGTTTGAGAAAGTAGAAGATATGGCTAACCTAACTTATCTTAACGAAGCATCCGTCCTTTATAATCTGAAATCAAGATATTACTCTGGATTAATTTATGTAATCTTATCTTGTTAAATTTTATTGTATTAGACATATTCTGGCCTTTTTTGTGTGGTTATAAATCCCTATAAACGTCTCCCCATTTATCGCGAGGAAATTGTTGAATGGTATAAAGGCAAGAAGCGTCATGAGAGACCGCCACATATTTTCGCTATCGCCGATACCGCCTATCGAAATATGTTGCAGGACCGTGAAGATCAATCTATCCTTTGCACGTGAGTTATAAATTATTTTTTTGACAATTTTAGCGGTGAATCTGGCGCCGGGAAAACCGAAAATACGAAAAAAGTTATTCAGTACTTAGCATCAGTAGCTACTTCAACTAAAAATCAAAAGACAACTCCGGGCAATGCTCTTTCAAAATTACATGTAAGTGTTTTTTTTATCTATTGACTTATGCTTGGAGTCTGACTAAATTTTATTTAAATAATCTATTGACTTTTTACTAGTCAAATGAAGTCAATATTGTAAGTTTTCCCTCTACTGCTTTTGCATTCACTCGCTTCTGTGCTCTTCCGCCATTGTTCCGTTTTTTTCTCTCGATACCTTTATTCTAAAACCCTATTTAGTGCAGTGTCTCTCTGATTATCGATTTACTTTTCATCAATCGCTAATATTAATTTGCAGTTTGATGATGATGGTGAAAATCGCCGAAAGGTTATTTTGTTGATGTGGTTTTAGTCTTGGCTCATTAGCTTTTCCTTTAATTCCCCCCTCCCAATTTGCACTTTTTAATATTATATCTTCTGGTGTTGTAAGTCTCGTTAGTTTTTACTTCACTGTTCGCTTAAATCATAAGGAGATAATGCTAATAGACTGTGTTGATTATGTTACCTTTCATCCTTTTAGGGTGAACTTGAAGCTCAGTTACTCAAGGCAAACCCTATTCTTGAAGCTTTTGGTAACGCTAAAACCATCAAGAATGACAACTCATCACGTTTCGTAAGTGTGATACTTTTATTTTAGCCCCCTGTTGAAGTTGCTCTTTTTAACGGCCTCATGTTTCTTCTCCAGGGGAAATTCATCCGCATTAACTTTGACACCTCCGGTTTTATCGCTGGTGCGAATATTGAAACTTGTGAGTTTAATTTTTTTCTTGCAATTAATGGAGTATTTGAGCCTGATGCATCAGGCATTCATTTTTCTGGTAAAGTAGTGCTTTATGTTGTCACTTTGTTTCTGTCAACATGCGCAGATTCATTTCATCTTATTTAGTTAGTTTTTTTGTGTAGGCATTTGTCTTGGCAGCGAATTATGTGGTTTGGATTTTGGTAGATTACAGTTAATTTGTGTTGACCTTTTGTAAGGGACCTATCCTACATTTTGGAAATACGAAATATTCCATAGCTCTAATGAGCATAGAATTGATTCATACGTTTGTCATCCTTTTGAAATGAATGTATTTTGCTATAATACTTATCGTTTGAATTGACATTCTTCTTGAAGTCTACCTTTTCCCAGGATCTTCTAACCACCCTTTAAGTCGTATATTACTATTGTTTTGTTCTATATTTCAATACCCATTGTTAAAATAGAACTCCAGACTTCTAATAATAGCTTTAAAGTCTGTTCCAGAACGTTATTTTGGGGCATTTGTGTAATTGTTTTTCCAGTCGGTCTTTCTAAAAATTCTTTAATGGAGTTTATATTTAAACCTTTAAATTGATTTCTTTGGGGTCATCACATTTTTGGCTTTCCTTTTAATATTTTGAGGTTTAGTAATCATCAATTTGAATCCCCCTAATTTCCATCTCGAAACTTCCTTTTCCTAGATCTTCTAGAAAAGGCTCGAGTTATTCGACAAGCACCCGAGGAACGCAGTTTCCACATATTCTACCAACTTCTTGCCTCTGCTTCACCAGAGTTGAAAGAAAAACTCCTTCTGAATCATGCTGCCTCTGCAAAGCACAATTACCTCTCCCATGGAATGATTGAGGTTCCGGGCCAGGATGAAAAACAAGCCTTCCAGGAGACCACTGAAGCCATGTCCATCATGGGAATTACTGAGGAGGAGCAACAAGGTTCATTTTTATTTTCAAATTGTTATGGGAAAGGTCTTTTGTGCCACTTAAAGGAGCCTTTCACTTCAGTCTTATTATGCAGTACTTGTGGAGTCATTTGGATGCTATCGCATCGAATTAGTCTCTAAATTAGAGTGTTTGACATCCACACAAAGACGTAGCGTGGAGTAGAAAGAGAGCTTGGGTATAGTGATTCTGTTGAGGATTTCTCCGTTGTTTGTCTACCTGTTAGATCCGTGAAACTAGTTTGAAGGCCTCCCTGACCACTGAGTCTATATTTATGCGACTTAGTCTCATCTAAATTAGCCGTTAACCACCCTTGCCTTCTATACGTTTTGTGAATATTGATTTTTACCTTAATACTTATCATTTCAATATGCAATTAAGAATCCAATTGTTACGAATGTGGGGGCATAATCGATCTTAAAAACTTTGGATATAAACGTATCTACTCGTCATTTATAAATTCATAGTTCAATTATTAACAACCCTTTTTTTACCTTCTCTTTTTCAGCCATTTTCAAGATTCTTTCAGCCGTTTTGCACTTGGGCAATTTGGAATTTAAACAAGAACGCAATTCCGACCAAGCAACCCTACCCAATCAAGCTGGTACGTGCTCCTTGCCAATATATCCCAAGATTGTGCATATGTTTATCTTGTCATACCGAAGCATATCCTGGGTTTATTTGTACGGGAGAAATGACTAATCATTGGCAGAACATGATGTTAATTCCTTTACCCTCTTGAAACTCAAAACTTTCCAAGCCCACTGTGGAAATCGATCACGCCATTTGACTAGTAGGGAGACGACATTCGGGAACGTTTATTGGTGAGGTAACATCATATCACTTCTTGTTGACCACGTTTAACCTGTGGGATTAGCCATCCACTTCACTATACATGCATCGTTTATCATCTTTCCTATGTCATCTGATTTGATTGACGTACATACTGTTGCTTGTCTTATCTTCCTTTCACTATCCATAATTGACGAAGGAAAGGCAAACTACGAGTTAGTCGTCATTCCAATCGTTGGATGTAAATTAATAGATATCGACCTCGTGACTTCTCCCCTTTTCACTTGATAGGGATTGCATATTTTGCATTCGATCTAATGTGTCTCAATATATTTTTTTTCAATATAGATGCCGAGAAGGTGGCACATTTGTTGGGTGTTCCACTGCAAGAGCTGACTAAGGCGTTTCTTAAACCCAAGCTCAAGATTGGTCGTGAGACTGTATCAAAGGCCCAGACTAAAGAGCAAGTCGAATTTGCCGTTGAAGCCATCTCTAAGGCGATCTACGAACGACTATTCCGATGGCTTGTTGCCCGCATCAATAAGTCTCTCGATCGGGCCAAGCGTCAGGGTGTTTCCTTTGTTGGTATTCTGGATATTGCTGGCTTCGAAATTTTCCAGGTAATTTTGTCGAGCTCCTTTCTACACACATCATCCAACTTATCTAACGAATGCTAATTGAGTTTCGCTACTAACATAACCGCTTTTAACCCTTTCGCACTTACTTATCCCTTTGTAGACTACTGATAAGTCGGCTATCCGAGTAAGTTGCTTGTAGAAACGAAAATGAGACTTCGCAATTTTGTGTGTTTGTTTTCTCCATCTATCTATTTATCCTCGTCTTCCTTAGTTTTGCAATCTACTTATTTTGTGTATCCTGCGTATTTATTTTGCCCGCTCTTGTGTTGTTATGCTTAGTGTTTCTCCAATGAAGTCGTTAATGACTTGTCTTATTCCTTTTAGGTCAACTCCTTTGAACAGCTCTGTATCAACTACACGAATGAGAAGCTACAACAACTCTTCAATCACACCATGTTTGTGTTGGAACAGGAGGAGTACAGTCGTGAGGGCATTCCGTGGGACTTTATCGATTTCGGTCTTGATCTTCAACCTACTATCGATTTGATTGAGAAGGTATTACGGCTTTCTCTTCTCTCTAGGTAGTAGTTCGAATCTGAGTTGACTAATTCTGACTTTATTTTTTTAGCCTGTTGGTATCTTAGCTCTCTTGGATGAGGAATGCTTCTTCCCCAAAGCCACGGATAAGTCATTTGTGGAGAAATTGTTCAAACAGCAAGAGAGCAATCCGAAATTGTTCAAACCGGAATTTCGTTCCACCTCGGACTTTGGAGTTTGCCACTATGCTGGCCGTGTTGACTATCAGGCAGCCCAATGGCTTACAAAGAACATGGATCCTCTTAATGACAACGTTGTCTCCCTTCTGCAAACATCGAATGAACCCCTTGTTCAGGTACTTGTTATTTCTAAAGTAGGGTAGATGGAGTAAATTATGCCGCTATCTTTTTAATGGGAAAATTCCTCTTCTACGTATTCTCATAACTGACACATTAATTTGATCAAACCCTTTATTTCAAGTTTGTTTCATGGTTTAGATTCGCTGGATGATGATATGGACAAGAGTTTAAGATCAACAGTTTTGGAGATTAAAAATATGTATTGATTTCTCCTTATTGCGTTTGATTTCTGTAAGCGGTGGTAGTGGGTGGTGTCTTTATCTCCAATTTCTTCCGAATTCAAAACTATTTAAATATCCGCTCCTTTTAGACTTGGCTTAAAATGGCTATTCATGCTAAATTTTGAAAACAATTTTTATCACAATTGGTTAAACTTCTTTTACTTAGCGCTAGATAACATATATCAGGGTGACATGGAACGCCTATTTTTCCCTGTTAACTCAAGAATGTTCTCTCCTCAGAATCCTCTCAGGTTTTGTTGCTGCTGCTTGAAATCCTTTCATCCAGTTAGTTACAATATTGTTAAAAAGGGGGGGGGGTTGTCTGGTCAAGGTGGTTGCAGTAGAAATAGGCTTATGCATTTTAGCCTTTTTTGGCGAGCATTGGAATCACACTCATTTCACCGTACAAAGGCGTCCATGCATGTAAACGCGCGCGTGCTTGAGCACAGCGTTACTCAAATCTGATTAATTCTTTGGCCCTATCTCCTTCTTACTATTTAAGTGCTCCGATCTTAGAATTCAAGAGCGTTTTCGGATTAATGAGACTTCAAGTTGTTTATTATTTACTGGTAACAATTAAAGACTCCCCTTCCAATTGGGGAAAAAAGTATTCTGGTGGTATATCGCTATTGCCGTGCTATTGAAGTGCACTCAACTTCATCTCTGATCCTCCATATTGGAGTAAATATGAAAATGGATGGAATACTAAAAAAAACTTTTGTAGGAATATTTTTTATAAAAAGGTAAATAGAGGGGTATGGTTTGGCATTGGCCTCAGTTTACACAAAACGTGTGGTTTTGGATTTCGCTTATTATCTTTCGTCGGTCTTTGTGTCGATCTGATCTTTCACTATCTCCTAGTCTTTGAAGACTTTTTAGGGTCCGATGTTCTTTGTTGAGAGTTGCTTTTCAATCATTCAGTTTATACGCCTTCGTGTGTGACTTTGCTTCAGTGATTTTTTATTTACTGCGGTTATGTTGGTGGTGTTTGGCTTTCAACTAGGCATGTTCGTTCAGGCTTTTAAGCGGGTACACTTTCTCTCTCTCTCTCTCTCTGACCTTACTTTCACTCAATGAGTGAGTTATCTTCTCTCAAATGCAGAGTGAATGGTCTCAATGACATCCCTTCTCTCGTTACTCTCCTCTATCCCATTGAGTCATTCAAAGGCAGCAGCTCATCAATTCAAAGCTTATTTTTTATTTTTTTCTCTCCTGGATCATGATTACGCATTCCTAGTGCACCATTTGCATACATGAATGCAAATAGAGGCTTACACCACACTATGTAGTCTCCTTCACCATTGACATTTCTGGTTGATTTTGCGCTGTGCTGTGCACTGCGTTTTAGTGAATGGGTATTTCTCATTCTTACTCAACAGCAAATTTGCATGTGACTATGCGCTTGTATGTGTGTGTGTATGCGTGCGTGTGTGTGTGTGTAGATCCTTGTATCGTCACCCGCACTCCTTCAGTGTTGCAAACATTTAAATTTTTTCTTACTTTGTAAATTGGCGTGAAAAAGAGCGAGTTATTGCATCCTGGGAGCACTAATCCCCAGTAAGGTTCAATTTTGCATTTCTCCTCTGGCTGACACAAGTAAATGTACAATTTAAAAGAATGCAAGTTGGCACATTCTTTCTCCATGACACGCAACATAATCCTTGATAATAGTTATTAGCGGTCTATTTTCTTCGTTTACGTTGTGATTGAAGTTATATCCATAAGACCGAATGGTTAGGAAGATCGGACATAGCTCTTTATCATGGGTGTCATAATCCCTTTGACAGCTGAATCATACTTGATTTATGCAGATCCTGGGCGTGAAAGTGGGTTGACAAGTAGAAAACCGGGTTGACATAAACTTCTATCAGACTGTAGTTGTGTGGGGGGGAGGGGAAGGTACGTACCCTGTGCCTTGCATCTTCACACGCATGCGACTGGGTTAATTCGCTGCTGTATGTATGCATTAGTCATCAGGCAGCATCTCCTTATTGCACGATCTGTGCCAAAAGTTGGCCCACGGTGTACGAGAAGGCGAAGAAGGGAGGCTCTATGGATTTCATTCTCTCTGTCTCGTGTTATTTGTTGTAAAGCGTTCACACCAACTTTGCTGTTCTAACACATATGTGCCTTCGAATAGAAATTGACTACATTGTATTAGCAGTCTTCATGCTTGTGTAAGCGTGCTCTAGCCCAGAAAGGTGTTTTGGATCTATCTCATTGAACAAGTATGATCTGTTGGAAATTCCCTATTTCGGTTCGTATTGGAAAGCGCACAGCGGTCCATTTCATGCATACCAAAGGAAAGCTAATATCGCTTAAGGTGGATTGTAGAGAGATAATCTGTTTTATTAAGTTGACTTCTTTCGTGAGAAATTCGCAAAATAAACACTGATTAACATCATTCTAAGAATCTCTTGAAGATTGTACCCATTTATGAGGGAACATCTTTTCTTTCTATCATCCTATTCACCTCCATCGTTAATCCTCGTCGGCGGGTGGATTCTGAGTCTCATTCAAATCAACGGATTTTTCAGATTCTCCTTTAGAGATGCTTGTGTTTAGAGCATATTTGGAAAAAAGAAACGATCTCAAATCCGATCGTGTTGTTTTGCGCGTTCCTCGTTTAATTAGATTACTTGCTTGCTGAGAGATTCATCCAGTGTGTTTTGTAGTCTTGTTTATATTTCATTTAGAAATTGCTTTTTGAGGATTTCAACTGAATAAAGATTGCGATGTGTAAACCTTGTTTTAAACGACTATGAGTTGTCAATTTTCCCAGGCCTTACTCACTAATCGAGGGACTCATTTCGTCTCTTGTTCTAATGATTTTTCCCAATTGGTACTTTATTTCACCGCTCTTATTGAACATTCTACTGGCACTCCTGTGTGTGTTCATATATTTCACGATCCGCTGATCTTTGCATGAACTGGTTTTTTTTAATTTTGCCAATTTGGCCAAATTTTGTAAATTTTACTGTAGTTTATCTCGGTTAATACAAAGTTATAAGTCAAGTCTTTTCATTATTTTTTTGCATACTCAAGTCTTGTCTTCCTTTGACAGGCCATTTGGAAGGATGCAGAGATTGTCAGTATGTCGGCCACCGCTGGGAATGAAACCAACTTCGGTCCAGCTCGCACCGTTCGCAAAGGCATGCTTCGAACCGTGAGCCAACTCTACAAGGAATCCCTCATTCGCCTCATGTCCGTTCTCCAGAACACTAACCCCAACTTTGTCCGTTGTATCATTCCAAATCACGAAAAGAAGGCCGGAAGAATCGACGTGCCTCTGGTTCTCGATCAGCTCAAATGCAATGGTGTTCTTGAGGGTATACGTATCTGTCGTCAGGGATTTCCATCTCGTGTACCATTCCAGGAATTCCGTCAAAGATACGAAATCCTAACTCCGGATCTTATCTCAAAGGTATTTTTTGCCACCTCCCTCCTTTCATTTGGTTTAGACCTCAATTAGAACCTCGTAATTTTTTGGCTATAGGGATATATGGACGGAAGGAAAGCTGCTGAATTGATGGTTCAGCGTTTGGAGCTGAGTCCAGAACTGTACCGAATTGGACAGAGCAAGATATTTTTCAAAGCTGGTGTTCTTGCTCAGCTTGAAGAAGACAGAGATCTCCGATTGACAGCTATAATGATAAATTTCCAGGCTCATTGTAGATGTTATCTCGCAAAAAAGTTAGTTGATTTCACCGCAAACTTGATTCTTACTTCAAAAATGTTGATTCTATTGCCTCGTTTATGCGGTTTAGAGCTGTGCAGCAGCGAATTCAGGATATCCAAGCCATCCGTATCATTCAACGAAACTGTGTTGCCTACCTGAAACTTCGTAATTGGTCATGGTGGCGTTTGTTCACCAAGGTTCGACCCTTGCTTAGTGTTACCAGACAGGAGGAAATTGTCGCCGCAAAGGAGGCTGAATTACGAACAGTAAGCTAATTTTTTTTCAGATAGTTCATCATCATCATCATCTTTCTATCTGATTTACGCATTCCCTCTGAGTGCTATTACGCATTTAGCTCGTACTTGGAATTCCTACCTCCTCTATGTGTGTACTTGCTAAAGAGGCCCCTTGTTTATTTGAATTGAATTCCATTTTCTTTTCGCAGGTTCAAGATGCCCTGACAAAGACTACAATAGCCCTCACCGAGAGTAAAACAGCTTACGAAGAGGCTCAGAGTAAATTAGTGTCTCTTGAATCAGAATTGCAGATTGAGCATGAATCCTTCGCTGCTCTGGATGATGTGAGTTTTTTTTACGCGCTTGTACTTTAAAACGAACTTTTTACACTAGGAGTGAAAAGAAACAAGGCAGGATGCTTTCTTTAATTGATTTAATAATATTATTGTCGTATCTTTTAGCGAGAGAGAAAGCTCCGAGCGGATTATCAGGCTGCACTGGAAGTGGTTACCGAACTAGAAAGTCGTGAAAATGAACTCAAGGCTCAGATCTCTGAACTGGAAACACAGAAGAAGACTCTTGCTGATCAAGTTGGGGACATTTCTGATCAGTTAGAAGCTGAAGAGCAACATAGACAAAAGCTGCAACTTGAGAAAGGTTCTCTGGAACAGTCGATGAAGTCTCTAACGGAAGAACATGCTGCACTCGATGATAAGTACAGTAAATTGGAGAAGGAGAAAAAGTCCATTGAGTCCCGCCTCGCTGACGTCTCAGCTCACTTGACGAATGAAGAGGAACGCTCTAAGCAACTCCTGAAGCTCAAATCCAAGTTTGAGAGTACTATCACAGAGTTGGAAGAGAAGTTGTCGAAAGAACAATCATCTAGGCAGGATTTGGAACGTGCGAAGAGACGTCTTGAAGCAGAGGTATCTGAAAAAGCTGAACAAGGAGCTGATAGCAACCGCCTAATTGATGAACTCAAGCAACAGATCACTAATCTTGAGGGTGAACTCTCCAAGACTCAACAAAAGTTAGATGAGGAGGTTATGGCAAAGACTGTCACTATGAAACAGGTGAGAATCTGATTTTAACCACATAGATGTATCACAACGTGTTTGATTTATTCACCTTGAATTTTTTGTCAGTGAGATACTTTTTTCTCTATTATTAGTAGAAATAAATCTAGTTCAGATGATTACTTATCCTATATTGACTTAGTAATGTTAAGACAAGATGTAAAAGTCCAAACTTGAGTTTCTCAATCTATGAGAATTTGACTAATCAACTACTCAATCTTTGATGGACTTTGTCAGGCCTTTAGTAGCCATTTATTATGAAACTGTAATGGAATATTGTCATGAAGACCATTGCACTAATTGATCTTCTATTGATTTTTTTATGTTTAGCTCCGAGAGGCTGAGTCAAGTGTTCAAGAATTGAGGGACGACCTTGAAGCAGAGAAAGCAGCACGCGACAGAGCTGAAAATCTTAAACGCGACCTCAAAGAAGAACTCGAAGCACTTCGCTTAGAGCTTATCGATTCTGGAACGAATTCCGAGGCCCAGGCTGAAGCGTTACGCAAACATGAAGCTGAGTTGTCAAATGCTCGCAAACAGCTTGAAACTGATGCTGCGTAAGGCTACTTCTTTGCCATCGATTTCTTTAATATTGAATCGCCTAATCTTGTCGTTTTCTTGTCCTTTTAGTGCACATGAAGCGGCTATGGCTGAACTTCGAAAGAAGCACAGCGCCAATGTGGAACAGTTAACGGATCAGTTAGAGGCGATAAAACGTTTGAAGGTTGCTATGGAATCTTCGAAGGCTCAACTTGAGGCTGGTAACTCTGACCTCACAAACCAGCTCAATGCAGCTCTGGTTGCCAAGTATGTCATAGTACTGAATTATGATAATAAATTTAAAGAAATTGCTGTTTATGATTTTATCTTCTTGTCTTTCAGGGCTGAAATGGAGAAAAAGCGTCGTGCTACAGAACAGAAATTAAACGACAAGTTCATGAAATTGGAGGAATCAGAACGCATTAGAGCAGAGCTTGAGGAAAGATTGCATAAATTGACCGCTGAATTAGAAGGTGCTAACAAGGCTTTGGAGACTTCTGAAGCAGAGTTATCCAAACTCGCCCGTTCCGATGCTAATAGTGCCACAATTATCGCGGAACTCAAGCAGAATTTGGAGGATGAGACTCGTGCGAAATTGGCACTTCAGACTCGTCTTAGACAAGCTGAGTCGGAGAGAGAAGTTGCAAAAGACGCGCTAGACGAAGAGGAACAAAATAAGCAGGCTCTGGAGAAGCATGTTTTCCTTCTCCAGCAACAAGTAGATATATTTATGCTTGCTGCCCTATTTCTATTATTATATGCAAGTGCTTCTACTGAATTTGTTTTCACAACTTTTAGATGGATGAAGTTAAATCTAAGGTTGTTGAAGACGCTAAACAGCTTGAAACTTTAGAGGATACTCGCAAGAAACTTCAGCGTGAAAAGGATGAGTTAGCCAACAGAAATGAGGAACTAACTGCGCAAGTAGAAAAATTGGAGAAATCACGAAGAAAATTGCAAGGAGAGGTATGTTCAAAATAATTGATCTGACGCCATTGAAATCTGTGTGCAAACCTTGAGGTCGGAATTACTAATTACCATGGTTATTACTCTAGTTGATTCTAGATTCTTGATTTACTATACTGGTTGGAGATGGAGATCTATAATCTCAACATCTTAAGCCTGATGAAAAGGGATCCAGTCTCTAGAATTTGTTGTTTGTTTAGCTCTTGTTAGGAAATAAGGAGTTCTCTTAATGTATCGGGATCAAATAGAATAGAAACAAGGAATGTATCCTCATCAGACGTCCTTCCAATGACATTCAAGGTGCTTCTACTATTTTACTGGAATAAGTATTCGCAGCTCGAGAGAAAGTGGAAATGGTATTGTCGATTTCGGGGAGTTAATGGATTGACCTCATATTATGACGACCTAATTATCTCGTTTAGCTCTTCGTAGCCAAAAATTTGCCTCCTTTTTTCCATTATCGAAATTTGATTGTTTGGAACGAATTGTGTGCTATTTTGGCCTATGAGGGGGTTTAATGAAGTGCAAAACTGAAAGATTCCAACTCTAAGAATCGAAATCCAGGAGTCTTTTTCCGAAGAACTTATTACAATTCAGTATTCATCGATTACTAAGTCATTTTTTGTAAACGTGGTTTGACAATATTGGATCCCACTTTAGTTTACTCAAGAATGCGTTTTTTTTGAAAGTATATATTTTAGTAATTACGTTGTGTATAGTAGCCATGTGTCGCATTCGATTACAAAATCTAGCATCCAACTAAAAGATAAGATTCGGTTTGGGGTCCTCATTCCGTCTTAATGACTAATTATTTCGGTTTAGTGTTTCACAGCTGCCCAATGATATGGTCTTTCCAAGATTATTCCAATTAAGTGCTTTGTAAGCGAGCTCTTTGTGAACCTCCACTTGGTGAAAAAAAGATTAATATTCTTTTGAGTACTGTCGTCAATTATTTCCTTGTAAAAGGACGTGCATCAATCTTCCTCAGCTGGTTTGATTTCTTTTTTTCTTTTTAGTTGGAGGACGCAAATCACGCTCTCGCCGGTCAGAGATCCGACCAAGTCAACAGCGAGCGCCGTCTGAAGAAACTCGAAACTGCACTAGCCGATGCTCAGGCTAATGCCAAGCGCCTTCAAGAAGAGAAAGACCAGACGGACAGAGATATGCGTGAACGCGAGACTCAGTTACTCAACCGTGATCGTGAACTCGAGGACCTTCAAGAACGCCTAGAGGAGTCAGAACGCCAGAGGACGAACTTGAGTCGTGAATTGGAGGAACTTGTCTCTCACACGGATGATGCGGGAAAGAGTAAGATTGAGCTGGAACAGGCCAACTTCCAGTTAGAAAATCAACTGAAGGAGTTGAAACAACAGTTTGAGGAGTTGGAGGATGATCAGGCTCATCTTGCAATGGAGAAACAGCGCGCTGACGTAAGATTCCCTTTCTCTTAACACGGTGTGAGTGCTTTTATGTGTGTGGTAGTGCTCTGATCGTTTATATTTCCCAGCACTGAATGTTGAACTTTTAGTTTGAAATTAGAAATTTGTAAAATTGCCATTGAGATATCTAAGGTATATGAATTTTAGGTTTCCGTTTGTTAATTGCCAATAATTGTGCTTTTTTCTTTTATAGCTTCAAATCAACGCTCTGAAGGCTCAACTGGAACGCGAGCTGGCCAACCGCAGTGAAGGTTTTGAGGAGCAACGCCGTCAACTGATGAAACAGTTGCGTGAAACCAAGGAGGAACTTGAAGACGAAAAGAAACAACGCGTCACCGCTCTCCTCTTACGCAAGAAGTTTGAATCCGATTTAACAGAAGCCAATCAAAGGGCTGATGCAGCTGAAAGACAACGCGATGAAGCTGCCAAACAGCTTAAACGTCTTCAAACTGTTGGCCTGGAGATGAAACGCGATTTGGATGCTTCACTCAAATTGCGAGATGAAGCTCTCTCTGCCATGCGAGAGATAGAAAAGAGGATACGTACTGCGGAAGCGGAGAGAGCTCAAGCTATGGAAGATCTGGCAACGTCGGAACGACTCTGTCGGTCGGCCAAGTCAGAGAGAGATGAAGCACTCGAGGAAGCCAATGCTGCTCTAAATGCCAAGTAAGTCCCAGTCATCAGGCCAGCTAATATTCACGCCAAAGGTGCTGCTGGTTTAATTGGGGTAATTTATTATGTGCTCTGTGTGTGCAGCTGAGGAAAGTAAGTAACTAATTTCGAAGACTCCTAATTTTAAACATTAAAGAAAATGTTCCGGTCGTTAATGTCTAATGGTGACTGTTGGATAAAAGTGCACATAGTTTCGATTTTTGTTAACCGAACGTCAAAATTTTATTTCCTTCAAAAGTATTAGTGGAGATTGATGATGATATGGGGCCTTTGTTGCTTTGTTTATGTGATTGAATTATTAACGCTTTGGATGATAGAAAGAAAACTTTTCATATTATGTAGGTTCTTTAGGTCTTTCGTGCCCAATGCTCATCTGGAGAAGGGTAAGTAGTACCTAGTTGCTGAATTAGCTTACATAGTTTTATCAATGCTCATTGTCTATTCTCTCTCTCTCTCACTGTGTGCGTGCGCGTTTAATTTTACGTTCCACGAACATTTCATTTTTATAGACTATAGTTGCATCCAGTTCTAAGGTTCAGTTCATTTCCGTTTCCTTCTAAAATCGATTTTTCGGAATGCGGAACTGCTCACAAGGTGAAATTGCCTCGTTTCATAAATGATAACATTTCCATAAGCAGGCTTTATTAGTTACCATAACTAACGATTCCGGGGGGGGGGGGAATTTTGGAATTGGAATAGTTCTTATTCTGAAAAAACGATTGATGTTTATTGGTGATTTGCGATTTCCTAAACGTCTTTTAAGCACATCTCTTGAGTGGTCTGTCCAATGTCTAAATGAAAAAGTTCTCAACTATCACATGGAAATCTGTCTCTGATATAATTAGGTCTCAAAGCACTTGGAAAAATTTGACAATTTTGCTTGATCTTGAGATGTTCTAATTCAATTCTTGCCTTCTCAGAATCTTTCATTTTGATAAAACCATTGAGTTCGTAGTTTTATTTTAGTTACGTAACACTGATGTATCGAATTACATTCCCAGCTTCACAATGTATTGATTGGCTTGTTGAAAACTGAAGTAAGTATACATCGTACAAAATATTAGTCTAGAGAAGAATAATCGAAAGGAAATCCGAATTGGAATTCCAAAATTGCTGCAAGATTCTTTTCCTTGATGGAAGTTAGAATGTCCGTGCTTATTGGTCTCGTAACAGTATTTCTGTCAACTCTCCCGTTTCAATGCTTTCCTTCTTCTAATGCGCTGGAAAAAAGAAGTTCTAGGCCCCAAATGTCCATTGCTTTCTTATTCGCCTTCGTTGTGATGGTGTAGTGTCATTGCGGCTGTGACTTCTGATGACACATCGGCGGTGTGCAAATCACCCAATCACGCACACAGTCAGGTCCACGATACTCCCTCCGCTTTGCATGTAGTCATCTCCACTTTCATTCCCCCCCCCCCCCCCCTCATTCTATGCTTAAATTTGATTGGTTAGTTTGTTGGTTGTCTTGTCTGTGTGGATTCCCTTGCTCTCTTAGCATTGGGACGTAGTAAGAAGTGCCTTTGGGCCTTTCTCCGTCAGTTTCCCAAATAGTCTCTTAGTCCCTCGATGAAATGGGACATTAATTACCTGTGTTAAGGAGGGATGCTTCGGGAGCCCTTTATAGCGCTGATAAAACGATTAAGTTAGGTTTACTGGTGATTCAATTGTCATATCATTATTACCATCAATAAGCGAGAATTGTATTCTAATTGTACAGCTTTTACACGGTTTACCCTTAAGTGAGCATGGTGACTTTTCGATAACCTAAAATCTAAAAGTGGGAATCGTTCACGGCTTAAAACTATACCCTCGAACGGTTGGTTCCCAAACTGCAAAACATTAAACTAAGTGAATTTCTCTCCCTAAATGCCTTTTTCAGATTGATAGTAGTCAAATCTGATGTAATAATGTGGTCCAGGAAATTCCCCGAAACGTTTTATTAATGCAGTTGGTGATGTAGGCGAACCAGGTTGGGAGCCATAGTGATCTGTAGTTTGAATGCCTTTACTTTCCCCTTTTTCTCAGGAATACTCTTCTCGAAGATAAGAAACGCCTTGAGGCCTCTATTATGCATCGTGATGAGGAATTAGAGGAAGCGCAGACAGCTCGTGAGGAAGCTGAAGACCGCTACAAGCGCACTCTGGGTCTGTTGGAGCAAGCACAAGTAGACCTGGGTCTCGAGCGCACCAATGCTCAACGCATTGAGGCACAACGAGCTGCCATGGAGAAGCAGATCAAGGAGATGCGTGAAAAGCTTGCCGATCAGGAAAGAGACAGCGGCAAACGCCTCAAACTTCAAGTCACTGCGCTGGAGGAGAGACTTGCTGCTATGGATGAACAGTTGGAGAATGAAAACAAGGAGAGACAAAGTGCCAACCGCACTGCCAGGCGATTGGACAAGAGGCTGAAGGAAGTTTCACTCCAAGTATGTTTGGTGGGGGGGGGGGGGGTTTGTTGGGAGAGAGCGGGAGGGGAGACCAGTAGTCTTCCATGACTCATATTCTAATTGGTAGAATCACGCTATATGGGAATGAGACATGCGTGAGTACTAACCTACTCATTCACATTCGGAGTCTTTTTTTCTCAGCCTCACTTCGAGAGCTTGACTTTGGGAATTTGGAAATATTTTCTCAAGAAATATCGCTGTTTGTGTACTCATACGTACTATCGGCGAATTTTCGTGTAAAGATGAGTAAATTGCTGTTTATGTGTGAAGCCCTACTAATTTATCTTTGCATATTCATATCTATTTAAAAGTGCGTCAATGCTCAAACCAATTGGGTATTTAACCGCGATTATCTTTTATGACTAATAATCGTTAGGGGTGTTTAATGTAGCCCTTTCTTCTTTTATTTTTTTGAACAAGGATGAGACCGTCTGACTTTTCACTTCTCACCCTTTCTACATTAGAAAAGGAGTTATTATTATTAATGGTTTCAGTAGAGTTAATTGGCAGTATAGTTTGTCGTTATTTTGGTCAAAAACGCGTTACCAATCACTTTTGGAATTTACTGGCTTTGAAGCAGCCCAACATTTTGGAGTTTTGTTTATTCTATTTGTAACAAGAAGTCTCTCTGTTCTCTCAAACCCCAGACGACTTATTATACCAGCTCACGTGATTGTAGTCTTCTCTGAATGTCTCAAATCTACTAGCTGCGCGTGAATACTCAATTTTATTGTTCTTTTTTCTCTCTCATGGGATATGGAATAAGAACCTCTAAGACCTTCCTCTCGTAAAAGTTAATCTTACTAACGCCCATTTCTACTATCTGGAGCATTCTACTAATGGAATTTTTGTTGCATTTAGCTGGAGGAAGAAAAGGCCTATGTGGCCCAATTGAAGGATCAGTTGGACAAGACACAGACCGCTTGCAAACGGAACAAGCAGAACTTGGAGGCCATGGAGGACGAGGCAAGCAACCTGAGGACACAGAAGCGTCGTATACAACGTGACCTTGAGGAAACCACTGAACAGAAGGAGGCATTTGAACGCGAACTCCAAATGCTTCGATCCAAGCTCAATCGGTATGTCTCCATGCTTCGTGTATATGCATACATTTATTCTTTGTGGATGCATGCATCAAACCAAAGAGAAAGCTTTAAAGGAAGTCTAAACGGTATATTTGAATGCTCTTAGTCAAACGTGGTATGCGGATGGCCGATTCGACTCCTTTCCTTCTCTCAGGTGAAGTTTATTGCAATAGATTGGCAAAAAAGACTATTATAAGGATCACTATTGGAGGTTTCCATTAATACTGATTATATTACCTTCGAGATTGCATGCCCTAGGAATTCTGATGCTGTTTATGGCTGAAGCAGTTCTTTTCATGAATCTGATTACCTCTTTTTTATGTTCACCTTAAATAGATTGCATATATTTGGTTCTGCTTTTTTGTTTAATTTGAGTTTATTTTCGCGGGTGCCTATTGCATTTCTCCCTCAGGTTAACATCTCGAACGATGGACTCCCTCAATGGAGACTCGGCGGATTCGGACTCATTTGTTGATATATTGTAATTTTCGGCGTTGTTGCTGTTTCCTATATATATATATGGTTGCTTGTTTGTTTTTTATTCGTTGCTCCTGCTTTTCTCGTTCTCCTTTTCCAGCCCGTGTATTTCAAATTTTTCTGTGTGTCTGACTCACCCATTCCATTTTAGGCGAACGAATTCTTAATGCGGTAACTTCTGTTGTCTTTTGGTTATCAGGTCCTCTCTCTTAAATTGAAAATTATCATTATTGTCGTCTGCCTATCTGTTGTCTATTTACGTGGCAACATCTTGCTTTCTCTTAAATTCTTTTACGAGTGTGTCAATTAATTCAATATCTATTTCTTCTCGTTATTTTTAGTGGAGTTCGTGGCACTCGGATGGGTTCCACCGGAGTACCTCGTCCTTCAGCTCGAGCGGGTGGAGAAGGTACCCCTGAAGATGCCCAATCCGGTGCTGATGTCGATTTATCGGCTTCTAATGAGGGTACCCTCAATGAGACGGCTAGTAATATTAATTCCTAAAAAATTCCAGCAATTCTCCTTGAGTGATTTTCCCGTTTATCTCTCTTATTCACTCTACCCTAATCGTCCCCCGCCTACCTAATCCTTCCAGCCTCATTAATAAAATTAACTTCCTGAACCGCTGATACCATCTCACTCTGTGCCCAGTGTGTTTCCTCTCCTTGTTTGATTGTATATGCTGTCATATTGGGTCGTTTCTACTCTGTTTGTCGTCGCCCTCTCCCTCCCCCTCCGCCTCTTTCGACACATTGAAAGACCCATTTTTCTCTAGGCCCTTTTGGTGTGTGTGCGTCTTTTCACTGCTGAATTCCATCATGTCGTCCCTCTCACTCCTCCTTTATCTGTGTCTACTAAGAAGTCTTTACAATATTCCCACTCCCCTTTCCCCGCCTAAACAATAATATTTCACAATCCCACCATCATCCACTGCAACTTCCCTCTAAGCAAAAACAACAACAACTTCAACAACACATACAAAAGGCCTCTTCATTCACACTTTTCTACAAGAAATATGTTTTCGAAAAGTGATTTTACACTCTGCGGTTTTTCCTCTATTGGTATTTGCACTTGAAGAGGGTGTGGGGGCGGGTGAGGAATTATCATTCTTTTGACGCTGTTAGAAGTGATGCCATCTGACATATGTACGGAGGAGGGTGTCCCCGTCCGGTTTATCTCGGAGAGTGTGGTAGTTGTTAGTGAGGCCCTCGGCTATCGGATTAATTTTTATCTCTTAAAGAGGAATAAAAATCGATATTTATGCCAAGTTTGACATAGACGTTGGAGTAGTTGGACGTGGCGTAGTAAGTGGTTGCGTTGCTGTAAGTGGTCTTTAAACGATGCGGCCTTGGTATTGGACGTCAAAAAAAACGAAATATACTTCTATTCCGAAGTTGAAGTTAAATTAATTCCAGTTGGGGGGGGGGGGGGGGCATAAATTCCTTAAATGGTGCTTCATTTTCAAAAGAGAGGAGAATCTTACCTTTAAACGCTGTGGAAGTGGCATGAACTAGGATTAAGCATTTAACATTCTAGTCATGAGGTAAACCGATCAAGTGGTGAGAAAGTAATCCCTTACCTCGATGGAGTTTCGTGGTGTTGTCGTCAAACAATAGTTAATTGACAGGATCTCGAACCAGTTCCGAGTGTATAAGTTCTCTGGATAGCTCAGCCTAATTGAAATAGCTTTCTCTTTGAGTTGCATCAATCATTGAAGATCCCATTTTATTCCAGTCCTAATTCTAAAAAGGTCATCGGAGGGGGCGGAATCTTGGTTCGTTGAACGCGTATTCAGTAAGGAAGCCCATGAAATTAAATTCCATTTGCTTTGGCAGTGACTTCCGGCAGAGCTCAGTTAAATCTAACACAAAGCTTGATACTATAAGTCAAATTCATTGCTTGACTTCTTCATCCACTTTCCGGTCAGGTGAAGAAATTCATATAACCAAACCAAGTAGTTTTTGGAATGCTATCTTGTTGCACATGAATATGAGCGCATCTTTAATAACCCGCGAGAGAATTCGAGACTTCAAGGTGCAAAGAACTTAAAGCTCGAACGAAGGAGAAGCAGTGG
Organism: Rodentolepis nana; assembly: GCA_900617975.1. Classification (NCBI taxonomy): domain Eukaryota; kingdom Metazoa; phylum Platyhelminthes; class Cestoda; order Cyclophyllidea; family Hymenolepididae; genus Rodentolepis; species Rodentolepis nana. Next base: position 28,733 of record UZAE01012237.1, read on the forward strand.
AGAGCAACACTCTCCAGCATAGCCGACTGACCAAGAATCGAAGCTGCTGCCGATTTTGGACTGCATATCGGTCACAGAATAGGTGCATACGCTCAACCAACATGCCAACTCTGTAAGCTACAGGAGGAAATGGAGAAGGCCCACCTGATACAGTGTCTAGCCCTACAGACAACGACAGAAACCCAGAGATACTGGGAAGCCAAAAGTCAACTAATGAACTACTGTTAACTGTCCTAAAGTCTAAATATGTTTCTCCCTAGTTCCCCTTGTGAAAGCAGAAGTTAACTAAGGGGCTAATGATATGTATCGTAAAGCTTCCCATTTGAAATTATAATAATAACCCAAGAATGTCAATATGCGAATGTCGCCATTGTGAAGGGTAAAAAATGTTCGCCTGTGTATTCAACAAATAAGTAAACCTTGGAATAGTCAACATACCAGAAACTCCTCCACCTAAATGTCGATCGCATCATCATCACCTCGCATTCCCCTGGCATGACTTTACGTATCCCCCCCCCCTCAACCATCTTCATAATACCGACTTTGTGCGCACGTCTTGTAGGCTAAAGGTCATCGCAGACAATATTCACAATAAATATATATTTTTTTCATAAAAATTGACTTGAGAGAGCTCCTAGCTTGTCTAAATAATCGTTCCTCCTCATGCTATTTCTGCAGGTTTAGTCGCCTTCTTATTAAGCACAAAATTCATTCTGACCAAACAGCCAACTTTCCATTGCGTACCACGTCTAATTTAGCCGTAGTGACTAATTTACAAATGCGTCATTTGCTTCAAAAGTATTTCCTCTCAGACTTATTTAGTCATACTATCCACTGATTGCGGTAGACTTGGAGTCGTAGACATTGTGCTTAACAATTCTGCAATTTTATTTGCTATGGCATTCTTCAGAGTAAGATTGCAATTGTCTTTAATCTAATCTTGAAAATCATCCGACAGCACCTCTTTGACATTTTGACAGAATAGCGCCGTAAATTGCTGAAAATTAGGCAATTTTGCCGTTTGGAAAAATTTTGGTGCAAAAAGAATTAATTAGAAATTTTGTTCCCCTTAAGTGTCTGTTAAGCGTGGAGAATTTCTTTCAAATTGTAAAGGCACCTTTTAAAATCCCGGAACAATTGAACCTACGTGTAAGTGCATTAAATTTTTTGTCCAGAAAATAGGCGAAAGGAATTCGCTAAGTAATGATGAAATCAATAATTTACTGTTATATGGTAACTATGATGTCTTAAAGGGCCTTTTTGCATATCCTTGTTTGGCTAACTTTTCTTCTAGTTAACCAGCAAACTCAAACAGCAACTAAGGAAAGATTTGTAGCGGATTGCTACTTTATTAAAGCCTGACTGACTCAGAAATCTCTATGGCAGATCCTCCTACATCTAGCTAGACTCCCAGAACCAGCTAAGCAATGGCCCAGCTATAAAGGAAACATACGTGTATCACGGAGCATGTTTATTCAGGACGTATATTGCGGATCAAGTGTACACGCAGGGAGCTTACTCATGATCAGGATGGGGGATTAGGTTAAACAAACAGAGGTTGATGATTGGTCACTGTTTGTACGGTCGCTGCACACAGAGTTGTACGGCCGCACCTCCCAATCCTGGCGAGCAGACATGCAGGCATACGATGACGCACACAGCGACGTGTCCCACAGATTCCTTTGTTATGGAGACTCAATTTCAGGGGCATTTTAATAATTGATTTTACTAAACAGTAGTATTTGCTGGTTCTTTAACTGCTTATTGGTTTACGTGATAGGCTTATTCCAAAATTCCATAAGATTATATGCTATTTAAAACGAGTAAATGTGTGCTTTTCAATCTTATTTTGTTGGGTTTGGTAAGTATATTTTTTTAATGAGTCAAATTTATTTCTTTTGATTAAAGCCTCGTCATTTTTCATTGTTAAAGTAGTCTTCATGGTGGGATTGCTTTAATTTAATGTAATTTTCGCAAGGCAACACCCATGTGACATTCAGGCAGTGTAGTGCTGAAAAAGACAAAAATTGCGCAATCCAATTTTTTGTTCCATTTTGATGAATTACAAACTTCGTTTTTTTCAAAACGGTTTCATTATAATAATAATGATAAAATATTTCACATAGGGATCTAACTGGGTTAGAGATAGCGGTTTATAAGACTTAGGTATTATATGCTTGACCCCAAGTGGCATTTATCGATTTAATTAATTTAGATCAATGAAAATGATTAGAAAAGCTAAATTTATAATGAGCTCTACAATATTCGAAGCATCTCAGGGGAAGGAGTTGCCTCTTTTGACATCTGGGGAAGACAACGAAATCGAGATGGCAATTAAGTCCATTAACCTGTCACCTATTAGCATTGCGAAAGTGCAACATAGAAAAGGTTCCTAAAATTTGAGCCTTGCAATCTTAGGTCTTATTGCAACTAACCATACCACCAAAATTAGAACTGAGGAAGCAACTTCTTATAACATATTAAGCCTACAGCTTCTTAGACCCCAAAAAAGGGAAAGAGAAGGCCTATGTCTAAGAGTATTGTCTCCTATTAACAAAATAAATTTCGCTGTGTAGGCTTGAATAGATAATAAATGATTGGCTACCGAGTTAGTCAATAATTGTAGCGCCAAATTCTCCACAGGTGATCTTGCATATCAAGGTATATTTGTGTTAATCCAATGCGTGAGAGGCCAAGATTGTAAGTTACCCTCGAGTGCAACAACAATGCTTTATAAGGCTACCTAACAGAATCCTGAGGTAAGGACCTTTTGAAAACCAAGATTTTGCTGTTAGTTGCTTCTCCACAATTTCAAATTATAAATAAAGTTAATTAAAGTGAAACTAAAAGTTCATTTAAATTGGAGATATACTTGCAGACCTGAATCCTAGACCATGGATATGCTGATGAGTGCAGTTTGAGAAAACGAACGAAATCGGCTATTCCGCTGAATTTTAATCAGGAAAGCGTGGCGCGATTGTCCTATTTAGAAATTTGCATTTTTCGATCTTAGCATATCATTTCAAAGTCCTTGTAAACATGCCTGAGTGTTTATTTAAATAAGAAAACAAGAGTTCCGAAATCAGATATTTGCGGAAGTTGCAAAAAACACGAAATGGGAAAGAATTTGGCTCTGAATCAACGATTTTGATTGTAAAATGTCTATTTATTTATACCAAATGGCAGGCGCTTTGGTAGTTATCATTAGCTCTTTAGTTGATTTCGGGCTTCACAGAGGGGAAGGAACATCGAAATGAAAAGATGTCGAGAGGGGGGGACAGAAGAGTGTTTCAAAGATGTAAATGAGACAGGCACAAACGTAGGCAAAAGGTGAGGTGAGTTCTGTGAAAGTAATCGAATTTGACATACAGTGGGGTCATGGTAGATTGAAGTGCGAAATCAACTGCCGGTTAATAGACCTTTTGCCGTATGAGTATACGTTGTCCAGGGTTCACCACGTGGAGGTAAGTCTATCGCACACCCCTGATTGTAAAAGTAATGATAGCGAGTTGGCAGTTTATGAAATGGCCAGTTAATTAATAGATACAACAATGGGGACTCTTAACCTGGTGGAATAGGCAATTAAGACGCATCATTTCAACTTATTGTTACTAACTTCAGTCACTATTTTTGAATTAACGACCCATCAACCCCCATTTCAAGGTGAACGGCTCTGATAACTGAGATGACTGAGGATAAGCAATTTTGCCTAACGGATCTTTTCTGACGAATGAATTTATTCAATATTTGAAAAATGGAAAAAATATCAATTGGTGAGCAAACACCACAGGGTTACCATAATGACAATTGCAAGTATTTGGAACACTTAGGTTCATCAAACTCAAACTAACGTCGGTGAGATAAAGGTATGGCCTAATTTTAATCAGAAGAATTCTTTTCGACGCCAAGGGGGTTTAGTATAATAAAGTTTATTGATTATCTTAAGCGTTCTAATCATGGGAAAGAATAGATCAAGAAAGAAGAGGACTTGAGAATCTTACTCACCCGAATCAAATTTTTCAATCATTCATTTTATTTGAATTAAATAATTAATTTGATCCCTGTATATTTACGCTGTTACACTGGTTTATTCACTTTATTTGAAGCCATTCAGATATGCAAAATGACACTTAACTATCGTGTCCTATTTGAACTAGCTTCTTGAGAATATGGTGCCTTGGACCATTTTGATCATCTAATGATTTGTTGCGCAAATTAACCTGTAACAAGAATAGGTTGGAGTAATAAGAATTCTATGCACTGTAAGACCAGCGCTTTTACAATCGTTGCTTATTTATGGCCTTCCTTACGAATTTGGAAAATGGGCAAAAGTATAGTAAACAAAAGGCCCCCTTAACCAAAGTCAATGAACAATGAACAAGCGCCTGTAGAATTCCAATTAATATCGACAGTGTGCACAGATGAATTCACTCCAATTAAGCCGAATGAAAAACAATTAGTACTAATTTAATTCCTCTATATGCAGACATACCTTGATTTGGGTGCTAAAGGTAGCAATAATAAGCTAGTGTGAAGTGATAGTAAATTATTTACTCTCATCGACTACATTACCGAGGCCACTCTCTTATCACCCTCCACTTGTTTGTTTAAAGTTGGCATAAACATCAAAAACTCGAGATGATGAGTGGGATGAGGTGGATGAGGGCAGTGGGGGAGGGGGGGGGGTTGGAGGAGGGAAGGGGGCAATGGGAGTGTGATTATCTACAGTTTGGAGTTACATTTCACTTGCAATTCGAGTTTAGTATTGAATATCAGCATACATTTATATCGATAGCACTAGATTGGAATTTCGTAAAGGCTTTAGGATATTGCGTCTTGATTGAAATTTCATCTAGCAAAAGCCCTCACCAGATTCAAATCCAAAAAAAGACTTATTCTGAGCAGATTTTCTGTTTGAGAGGCAAAAATGTGAAAGATGAATCTAATAAATCAATTCCTTTCCCCCTTGACTGAGATAGTGTGGGAACAATATCGGTCCTACTGCCACAACAACAATGATGGCCACCCAAACGGAAATCTGCTTGAACAATTATTGGGATAAAGATAATTGCCGAATTGAGCAAAATCACATTAGCGAGATCTTCCATATTGAAAAGATGACTAAAATTAAGATTGATTAGGCGGATAATTCCAGATATCAGCTGAAGTAAGGTAATTCGAAATGCTATCGTTATATCAAAATTTGAACTATTTATTCCTAGTGGATTTGGTAAATTTGGGCCACTTTTTCAAATTATTTATTTTTAACTTGGCCCAATCAAATCGTCGCCTCGATGTAAAATCCCTTCCAGTGCCAAACTCCAGTCTTGCCTACGGTCATAAATTGATTGTGTGTTGAAATTAAATGCCAGAAAAGTCCAACCTCAAAATGTGAGTGGAAATTTGACTGGCATTGACCCTCCCCCCCCCCCCCCCCCCCCCCCCCCCCCCCCCCCCCCACCCCCCCCC
>UZAE01012237.1:39727-50866 GCA_900617975.1 Rodentolepis nana
ACTACTATGAAGATGCTACGTCGATAGGGTTGTTTATGAGTCCTGTTTCCTATCTGTCTTGTTAGTACTCTTTCCCCAATACTACGGGTGAAGGACTGAAACTATAGTTGCATAAGTTGAACGAGGAGGTAATTAAATTTATTAAAAAAACAATAAGTCATTGGTTAAGCAGCATAAAGCTCAATGTGGGATGGGTATGACATTAGAATAAATCGATAGATAAATTAATGAAATAACAGTGAAATCGACCTATTTAAGCAATTCTATTTTTTCATATGTTTGTCTCCTATTCCAATTTGTTGGTTCACCTCCAAAACAGCCTACTTTCACATGTTCTATTTCTTGCCTTCAATTTCTCTCACACACACTCTTGTGGTGCCTTTTGTGTCCTCAAGTACAATCCAAACCTATGGCAAGGTGTTTTAAAATTAAAACTCATGTAAAGTCTTGTGGTAAATTTCTATTGGTTTTGTTTTGGAATTGATTTATTACTATTAAAATGACCCACAATAAGTTGGAAACAAAAGCTACTGTTTTAGTTATGGTGGGAAATTGACTAAAATTTGTTGCTAGTGGTGGAGAGGAGGTGGGAAATATTGGGAGAGTTAAATCAAGATTTCACTGAGTTTTGTTTCAGTTCCACAATTCAGTTCTCATGTTTGCTTGTTTAGATTATTAAACATAACTTCCACTCACAATGTTACAGGTCTTATCGAGCGTATTTTTAATTATGGTTTTAATCTTATCCCTTCAATTGTATTATTTTCTTGTCCGAAATTTTCGTAAAACAGTATGATCTTGCAATGGTATTAAATGACAATAATTTACAAGATTGCAAAAATTTCTATGCCATAGCAAACGCCACTGGAGCTGATCTCTTCCTCTATTCAAATTGAATAACTGACTTGAATAACTGACTTCTGATTTTGAACTAGTGAGCGGTTCCTGCTGTCCAATGTTCTATTGTTATTTTTTGTACTAAATCGACATTAGATCTGTAAAATATGTTCCAACCAATCCTCTGATCCTAGAACAAAGAAAATTGCGTACTTTTCTTCTCACAGTGTGTCATTCTTCAATATTTATAACGTTGAAAGTCATGCACATTGATCTCCCGTTTATTACCATGCCATCATGATAAAGCAACTTATCTTACTAATTAATATCCCAAAGTTACTTTGAAGTGACAATTGTCAAAGAGCAGTGTTGACTAAACTCATTATTTGCAATTGCTTGGGTTAAATGTGAGGTCATGAACAGCCTTTATGATTAAAGGCTTAATTTTGCTTATGCTCAATTTCAAATATTTCGTAATAGATGAAACAGGCAATGAATTAATGAGAATATAATGCTTCTTTAGTAAATATGCTAGCTGACAGAGTGAGTTCACTTTATTTTAGTGACGACATAATGAGTTCAGGAATGTCGCTGGACTTAGAACGTGTTTGCAACCCCTGGCTTCATCGATTTTTCACTCTTCTATGTGAACGAGGTCTAGGCAAGGACCTTTCTGCTCAAACCGATTCAACCACTAATGACTGGCCTTCCCTAAATCCTGATGATCTTCCTGGATTGAGTGGTGTCCTCAGTAGAGTCGAAGATGAACTATCTAGTGGCATGGAATCTACACTGAATCAGGTCCTCAAGGAGTTAAATCGAGTTATGCCCGAAATTGTTCCAACTGCTGATACAGCTGCTGTTCTTCAAGTGAAAAGGGCCAATGGGGAGGAAGATGAAAAGGCGGCCAATAAGAAACGACGACGGATCATGGCGGCTGATCTGTTTGGGATTAAGGTGGAGGATGATGGGTAATTGCAGTTTAAATCATTTATCGTCTACTTACTGAAAATCACAGCATAATTTACTTGAAAATTTGTTTCATTGCAGATTTGACGGTACTAAGTCTCAGATGGAGGCCACGAAAGTACCAAGTAATTTGCAAATAGGGTCAATCGATCCTGTCAGGGATTTCAAGCAGATGCTAAAAGCTGGTCTCGTTAATAAAGGTATTTAGAGACTGGTTGAACTACGATATATTAGCATCTTATGCTTGAGTCTCACCATACGCAACGTAAGCCACCTTATGTCGTTACACTAGAACTATAGTTGCTCATGCAGAGGAGGGAGAATTCGGAAGACCTATTGTTCAGACAATCGCACCTTCCGCTATTTCTTCAAGGAAGTACAGTGGTTTTTTACGGCGGTTTGACATAGGATAGTGGCAGGGTAACGAGTTAGCCAATGGTTGAAACAGTGGTGCGAACGTGAAAAATCAGTCATAGATAAACCAATAAGTGAAATATGTGAACTTCGTTTAGGTGCATCGGAAATGCTCGATATGGCTTTCCAAAAAATGATCATCAATGAACTATTTCGACAATATTAACAGCAGTAAATAATACCAACAAGGAATTATGAATCCTAATTTGCCGAAGTCATTGCTTTTTTCCTAGGTAATTAAATTGCAAGGATGAAAGTAATAGGGTTAAGGGCAGCTAATTTAGATCTCCTCTAGGTTAGGTTTGTGGAGCGTTGAAAACTCCTTATTCATTTAAGTATAGTTGATTGCAGATGAAGCCTATCCTGAGGAACAAGTGTATCATGTTTTTCAACTGAAGTTGTGTCTATCCATATTCCTGATTCTTTAATTTAGCTTGCTCTGAAATGGAGGCCCACATTCTACGCCTCATTAATGATCCCCTGACGCCGGAACTTCTCCGCCCACGAGCTATCCAGTGTCTTCGTAGTTACCGTGACACCGGTTTGAACTCCGGAACTTCCATCGAAGTTCCTAACTCTTATAATGCTTTCTTAATCAAATGGCGACGGGAACTCGAATCAACTCAAACTTCGAGTAATCAACTAGCCTTCTGGAACGATGTAATCTCCACTGGTATGGTTGCTCCGCCAATGATGCTTTAAGTAGTTAAGTTGAGATATAGCCTAATGAGTGGTTGATTCTTTAGACACCTCCCTCGTACCAATCAGTTGTGATGATTTGCTAGGCATGACAATGACTCCCGGAGAAGCGAAATCTTTGATCCATGATCCATTGAAAAGGCTAGAAGACCCTGGAGACAAACCCGATATCGCTCAACCAATGGCTTGCACCGATGATTTGGTAAGGGAGCCTCTCAACAACCGGGTGTGGGCCCTGGCATGCTTTTGAGAACCTCCTAGTCTATCACTTCCTAAGTGATTTAGCACATCTACTCATGTGCCAAATTCTTTCGGTTGCGATTTTTCGTCATCATCATTTTTATCTACTCTCTTTTCTTCATATGTGCCGGGCTGAATCATCCCATGTTGAGTAGCACTTTATCGATAGATCGCGAAATAAGCAAACAATATTCACACTAGAGCCTTTGACTCACAATAAACCTTGGTAATGTGTGCTCATAACATCTTAATATGTAAATATGCCAGTCTTTGGTTTAAAGCAGGGAGTTGGATAATTTAATTATACAATTTTTTTGTTATCGGTTTCTTTTAAATTAAAGTCAGTAAAAACACAATTTCAAGCTTATTTGTCCATAGTTGGATGTTGAAAATGAAATAAACGGCATCAGTCGAATCTATTGAGTCGTCCCCGAAACAATAGACTTAACAGTTTGTTTATTATTAATAATAGTAATGAAATATTAAAGAATGTAGAGAATGGAAATAAGGCCTCTCAAGAATGATAGGGTAAATTGACGCTTCGCATTTTGGTTCAAATTGCACAAAAATCAGTTGAGAAACAGTCTATGTTGCAGAAATCTAATTCCTTGAATTGCAGCCAATAATGTGATTGCCATTTAAAGTCCTTATTAACTGCTTTTTTTGGCATATTGTTTCGATTAATTTTTTCCCATTTCAGTAATTATGAATGAAAAAATGATCTTATATGATATTAAAAAACTTTAGGGTTATTATACATAGCAGGGGTGATGCCAGTAAAAAGAAGGCTTTGCTCACTCAAGGTGAATAAAAAGCCTATTTGTGCCTTGGAGAGAATGATATTGCCGATTATTTATAGGATTTTTGTGATTCCTTATAAGTGACCTTGCGAAGATTGTCGTGCTGCTTAGTGAACCTTAGTCAGACTTGTGGGGGGTGTGCGATAGACTTACCTCCACGTGGGGGACCCTGGGCAACGTATATTCATACGGCAAAAAAGTCTATTGACTGACAGTTGACTTCTCACTTCAAACTACCATCACCTCACTCTATGCCATATTCGACTATTTCCACAGTACTCACCTCACCTTTGTTCTACCTTTGTGTTTGTCTCTTACATCCTTGAAACACTCTTCTATCCCCTCCCCCTCCTATCGACTTTTTCAATTTGATGTTCTTTCCCNATTATTCAGCAGTTGACCTCTGACTTCAAACTACCATCACCTCACTCTATGCCATATTCGACTATTTCCACAGTACTCACCTCACCTTTGTTCTACCTTTGTGTTTGTCTCTTACATCCTTGAAACACTCTTCTATCCCCTCCCCCTCCTATCGACTTTTTCAATTTGATGTTCTTTCCCCTCTGTGAAGCCTGAAGTCAACTAAATGGTTAATGATAACCATCAAGACGCCTGCCATTTGATATAAATAAATAAGTCAGACTTGTGGAAGTGAGAACAAGTACGAGTAGGAGGTTGAGTCAGGTCCGAGTCTTCAAGATCTCTAGCTACATCTTGACCCATCGAGTTCACATAGCGTCTCTTGTTTATGTTGCAACTAATAATAATACGTAAAATGTAGACACATTCGAACATCAAAAGCATACTCAACATTTTATTCTTGGATTCATGGTGTACACTTTTGTTCATTTCATTAAAATAGTCCACTTTGTCTTAGCCAAGCGTCAGGAATCGTTTCCTCTATCCTAAATGAGTTTGTAGTAGTCTTTGTCAAGGCTAACTTTAATCTTGATTTTTGATTATTCACTTTGAGTACATTTCCCTCTTATAATAGATTGATATTACCAGGAGGATATTAGTTAACCTGGCAGAGTACAGTGCTTTTCTTCTTCCTTTTCTCATATCGCTATTTTGACGCAAATTATCACATTAACATTCTTTCTCAAATTGGTAATAGCAGTTATTTTTTCGATAGAACTATGAAATACCCGCTTAGTGATCCACTCCTTATAGGAGCAAAAAGGCCCAAGGAACCCATTTACATTTTGCTAATTTGTAAAAATAATTTCCAAACCTTCTTTCGTTAATAATTACTATCTATCTATCTTTGCCTTAGTAAATCCAGCACTGTGTCTACCCACAACTTTTGGCATATATTAACCATAGCAATAAATAATAACCTGTTTAACAACCTACGTCTTGAGATTGAGGTTTGATTAGCATTGAGGAGCTGAATGATGTCATCATATGTATTTTAATTTTACTCTGAGATATGTTGTTCGTGACAATAAGGTACTCACGATAACAGATACGTTACTTTCTAAAGTCCTAATTCTTTATGACGCTATAAACTTCAGCGTTAGGTAAAAATGTTGTTTTCCATCTCTAGATTACATTACTAGTTAACCTGGTGATACGATCGATAAGTGAGTTTGATTCTTGTTGGGTCTTAGAAGGAATATTTTGCAATGAAATTGAAGTGGTTGAGAAATGGGCATTTGAGGATCCAAAAACACAATTGCAAAATAGGCTTTCAATACTTGCACTTAATTAACGTACTTACATTTAAAAGTACAAGGTCTTACGTTGCACCTAGGATTGTCTTTAAATGGTTATGAATTTAAGAAATGGAAATTTGATGAAATTCGCTGATTATTTCACCTTTTTAAAGTAATTGCAAACAAAAATATTATAGTAATTCTTTACGGTATAATAATTGTTGCTTGAAGAATGCTTATGAATGGGTTTAGTTAACACTGAGGAACAAATGTGAAGTTAGATGACAAATTGTTAGTTCTTTCAAAAGATTATAAACAAACTCCTTTATACATTTTCCTCTTGCAAATCAGTTTTCAACGCACCCACAATGACACATTCCTAACGAGATAATAAAATTACTTATAAAATATAATTACTGCAAGTACTTGTTTCAACTTTCGATTGATACTCTATGTCTAGTGGAATTCATTTTTTTTGTTTACTTCTAGATTGATGAATTGGAATGATGATATGGTGTCTCTGCTCTGTAATCCCGGTGGAATATCTTGGACTTCAATTAGTTTAACTTGCATTTTTTGTTCTTTACGCTTTCATTTCCTAATTTTTATCCATATATTAACTAAAGATAATTTCTTGCCACTTATAAAAAAATGTTCAGTATTGTACTGTTTTTTTAACAACTGAGTTGGGAATTGAACTACTGTCAATAAGTTCAATATTGATCGGTTCGTAACTTTATTCAGACTTTGTATTTTCACCTTAACTTCTCTAAATCATGCTTAATCTAATTTCACATATGCCTAATGGTTTTAGTTTCATACTCAATGCTAATTGAACCATTTCAATATCTATGAATGCAGTTAAGCGCCAACAGTAAGATGGAATGTTTCTTTGGAGGAGAATTAAGACAACTCCGAGTTTTTGTATGGAAGGCGATAAATAACCCGAGTTAATATTTAAATCTCCGCTAGAGAAAATAGGTACGCCTAATCATGTGCAACCCCAGATCTTGACTAAATTTTTGTTCGACTAAAAAGATTGGAAGTGATTGTTGAGCCCTACGAACAAATCAACTTCATTGAATATCAGTCAAAAAGGAGATTTGTGTCTAAATGAGGAAACCACCTTTACGTCATTGAAATGAGAAGACGTTGCCAAATTGTTTTTTATTGTTAATTCGATAAATCTCTTTGCTCCTTCGTGATTTGTGGAAAAACGGAAGGTCGGAAAATTAGAAGATGCCATGTCATCCAAATGTTGCACATCTCAGAAATGAAATGAAAGACCTAATTAAAGTAGGAGAAAGATGAGGGTCTTAAACTCAGATAAAGTAGGATTCTGCCGATTTTCTTCTCACCGCATTATAACAGCCCGAAACCATTTGCATAAGATGAGCAAACTATCCAAACTGACCACGATAGGGAAAGAAAATCAAATAAAAACAGGTGTCATTAAATTTACAAAGACATTCAACATAATCTTACTCAAGTGTGATATTACATATTTAATTAAAGCTCAAGTGTGTTGAGGTTCAGGCTACAACAGGCCTTATAAACCTGAGATAATCGATAATTTCCAGGATGGGAGATCATTTTTAAAAGTTAATTATTTTGATCTAGGTAAAAAATATTTTAAAAAGAAAATCATTTAATTTTTTACGATTTTCATCAGTACATAGCTTTGAGATTCGCGCACTTGCTTGCTACTTTATTCACACAAACATCAGCCGATAGAACCAAGGTCGAATCTGATTGGTCGTTCCAGAGATGAGGTCTCATGTAAGATCATTGAGTCCTCGAGGTAGGCATCATTGTGCTTCACTTCTCATTCGCGTTAAAGTGGTTATTACCCGCCCCTGACAATGAGTAAGATTTGAGTTTTCAAATTATATTTTTTTGTTAAGTGATCCTATTAATAAACAATTGTCAAATTTTAACTGGAATATTTGTTTATTTTTCAATGTATTTGATTTTTCACAGAAACAGTTATTAATTAATTAATTGTACTAAATTGAGTAATTATTGAAATAACCGATTTTCGTTTATTTACGTAATAATTTATAGATTGGAATAAGTTTGTCATACATTTTATCCCCCCTTATAAGAATTCATATTTGATTTTGACTTCATTCAAAGCAGCTAATGTTAATTTTAATTGGTCTATGACGTCTACAATTATTTTATTACAAAATTCATATTGCAGACAAGAGTACACGCTCCATATGTCAATTTTATGACATTAATGGCAAACCCTGCCGTCCTACTCTGAAGCCTTATCAAAATTTCGATGTTTATGAAGATATAGACGTTCTTTGCAAATCTATGCGATGTTGGGGTAAGTTGAAGATAATTTTCTCGATGACTTTGTTGGCAATGCAATTTGAATCTGAGTTCCATTCAACTCTAGGCACTGATGAAGAGGCTATCATTAATATTTTGGGGAAAAGAACCAGCGAACAACGTATGCAAATCGTTTCTGCATATAAAGCAAAGTATGGACGAGTAAGTGCACGCTATTCGCTTTAATTTCGCTGTCAATCATTGTTTTACCTTTATTCTATTCAAATGCAGGAACTCGTTAAGGACCTCAAGGGAGATTTGAGCGGTCATTTCAGAGATTGCTGCATTCTCCTCACAAAATGTCCCTATTACTTAATGGCTGAGTCCCTCTTCTATGCATTCAAAGGTGTTGGAACAAATGAAAATGCCATAATTGAAATCCTTGTTGGTTGTTGTAATGAAGAGCTCAAGAAATTGAAACAGGCGTATACCTATGGTGCGTAAATTTCCTATATTCCTCAAGTAAATAAAAAACTAATCGGCCAAATAAATGATCGCACTTTTACTCTTTTTTAGTTCTCCGCGATAAAGGAATTAAAGGTAAATTAGCAGATTTGCATTTTTACTCGAGAATTCTTTGCCAAGATAGTTAAGATATTTCAGAAAATCAAAATAGGAATTGTGCCACTGCGGTCGTCAACACAAAATGGATAATCAAATTAGCTGTGCTCGATAACTACATTCAAGTAATTATTCCAGGTGTCACCTTTGAAGTATGGGTGATGATTGATCAGCTTCAATCCGTTTTTTCATCCGCATTCATTTTAAACAAGCATCCAAGTGAACTTTGAAAAAAAAGTACTTTTTGGACTTTAACTAGGTGCGATAGTCAGTTGATTAATTAATTCTGGGTTATAGCTGCCACAACAACTTAATTTTTCATTTCATAAACAATTTTAATTAGTTAATTATTTACTTTACAAAGGATTTTGACAAAATAATTGATTGAATCACTAATAAGCTAAATTTTGATTCGATAAAGAATTGTTTTATGATCGTGAGTAATTGCTCATTACGATAGTTTAAAGTAAGTCCTGTTTTTGAATAATTCATTTGTGTCGATATTATTTTTGAAGGGAATTGAAGGACTTATCAATTTTATTTATCTGTACTGTATAACCATTATAATGAATCAATATCAATCGACTTTTTCTTAAATTAAAAAAACCATCTGCAAATTACTATCACATTTAAGTACCAATTCAATTAATATTGGAATTATTCAGGATTTTATCAGAAGTAATTCTTTTGTTTAATAATGGCATGGGAATTAATGACATTTAATAAATAATTCATTCAATTAAACTTAGTAGTTGAAGGTCGATCTATTCTTAGGCAATTTGTAAAGTCATTCAGGGTTTTTAATGGCAAATTCTGACGATCCTCCCATCGAATAGTAGTAAAACCTCCTTGAATTCGATCAATTTCTCACTGTGTCGATATCTGTCCACTAAATTATCGTTTCTGACGGTTGGAGAAAAGAATAACTTTATAATGAATTCATTTCCAAATACGTAATTGAATTGTTCAATTCTCTAGATCCAAAACGTACACTTGAATCTGACCTACGCTGCGAGACAAAAGGCCACTTCGCCAAAATGGTACTGCAATTACTGAACTCCAACCAAAACGATCCAAGCGAAGACAAAATTCGTGGTGGCTATGAAGAAATAGTTAACGAGAATGAAGTCTCCGAAGCAGTTGAAAAGATTAGAAAAGCTTTCGACAAGTGAGCTGAAGTTTCTACTCCACTTCTTAATGCCACACACTGAGTTAAACTTCCAATTTTTTACCATTATAGGAAAAAGAATGTTCCTGAACTCCTTCTCAGCGTATTCACCAACAAAAATTCCTGGGAAATTGCTGCTATAGAAAATGAGTACAAGCGAGTACGTCTTTTGCCAATAATGCTTAAATTCACAACATTTGACCTAATTTCTCATTTAAATTATTTAAGGATATGGGCAAGAGCTTGGTTAAGGCGATTCCTGAAGTAGTCGATGGCGAATTTGGAACACTTCTTATTGCAATGGGTAAGCGGATTATTTTTATACTATAGATAAGAAGGCAGCCTCTAATTTTACCCCCTCTTTAAGTTGAGCATGCTGTGAATCGGCCGAGATTCTACTCAGAAGCTCTCTATCACTCTATGGTTGGCGCTGGAACGCGTGACTACCTTCTGATGAGAGTTTTGATTCTTCGTTCTGAGGTAATTTTCTAGAGATTTTAATAACTACTGTCCCCATTAAAATTTTATTAACCCAATGGTCTCTTTTTAATCCCGTTTTCGCGCAGATTGATCTTGCGGACATTAAGGAGACATTCGATAAGGACCACAAGAGTCTCGTTGATTGGATAAAAGGTGATACCTCGGGAGATTACGAGAAATTATTGATCACTCTACTTGGTGTTTCTTGAGGAGCACAGTCAATTGCAGATCTCTTCCATAAATCTCCTAATACACTTACACCTCTATCAGCCTTTTTTCCACTTGCTTACTAGCCAATTTAGGCATCTTGAAAATAAACGAATTCTCCTGACTTTTCTTTAATGGAGTCTGACAAAATCAAATTAAATCATTATATTATTATAAAGCTGCTCATTCTCTCAGTTAAATGTTTGTTTCCCGAAACGTATCTTGGTAGATTGGTGTCAAAGTGATGCACTCCTATTGGTTACACGAATTGCACTTACCTCATAGTTTGCTAGACTTGACTTATGCAATTGGTCATTCTATTCACTAAGTTTAGCCATTTTACTCGATTGCCCTACTGATTTGTTTCATCAAATCACTGGCCTGTTTAATAATACTGGCTGACGAGTTTGATTGGGAAAAATTCTAGTGTCTTCTACCAATGATAACTCAGTTGGGCTTAAGTCCTCGCAAAAAACATTACAAGTCTTTGTCTACTGAGGCGGAACTAAATCCTAATTATGTCGTGTTACAAAAATAATTACTTTCCTTAAGGCTAAAAGAATAAAATTGGTCTTAAACGAAGCCAAAGTTGCTGCCTTTTGACTTATTGCATTTTAAGGAAGATGTTATGGTGTGTGTGTGTGTGTGTGTGTGTGTGTGTGGGTTCACAGAGAGGACATGTATCTATTATAGTTAGAGATGACAGCTTTCTCTGACTCATCACCTCTTTCTGTGCTTGATGCGCCCATAAGAGAGGGGAGGA